>PYAF01001746.1:694568-715124 GCA_007407185.1 Glycine tomentella | reverse complement strand
GGAAGAAAAGATGAAGAAAAGACAAGAAGATGCAATGAACACTGAAAACCCTACCTTGATTGAAGACCCACCATCTCCAATTCCAAGACATGTTAAGTGGAAGTTGGCTCGAACAAAGACATATGGAAGAATGACGTCTACAGCGGCACAAGACATTTCAGCTAAAATAGTGAGTTAATGTTGACCTCTTGTGTTCAAGCAGCACAAATTTATGTGTGCACCAACCTTATTATTTTGTGGTTGTCATGTGGTTTGCCATGTAGGACTCGTTACAAGAACAGACAACACATGGAAGCTTTGTTCCACAAGGTCAAAATGACATTCTCAATACTGCGTTAGGCCGACCAGAGCACCCTGGTCGTGTTCGTGTAGCAGGTACTGGTGTCACAATACGGCAATATTTTGGACACGGATCCCGTGGTTCGGGTAGTTCTCTGGCATCTATGACTCCACATGAGTTCGCTACCCTGCTTGAAAAAATGAAAGAAGACTGGAAGAGAGAACAAGAGGATGTTACAAAAAAAACACTTGAGAAAATGAAAGAAGAGTTGAAGGAGGCCATCATAATGGAGCTGTCCTAAGTTGCATCACTAGAGTTTACTGATGTTGACGAACCGTTTCAGGAAATAGTTGGCCGTCTCAGCACAAAGGGGAGTTGTGCTGGAAATGCAAAAAAGCCATCAGCAGAAGAAAATATTACGGCTGCCATTCCTACTATGGGACTGTATGTTCTTTGTGAACCTTCGATGAAGCTGGTAGCCATGGGAATAGTTCAGCACGGGGTGGCAACCATACACAATGTGGCTTATGCAGATGATGTTGTGAGAGTGAATGTCACTGAAATTATAGATGCAGACGTAGAAGTTCCTTTCCTGTCATCTGAAATCCAATATGTGAGACAATGTCTTGGCACATTTGTTGCATGGCCCACATATCTTGTGAAAGCCGTACCTCCCCAAGTATTCAATCCATAGGTGTTTTTCCATTTATTAAACAAGTTTTATGATTTTTAAATAAAGTTCTCCTTATCATGACCTATTCAATAATTAACATGAGTTTGTTATTAAAAAATTAGGATTCACAATTGCGAACAACAAAACCCGGTGAACCTGTTGAACGGTCAAACCATGATTGTGGAGATGACCCACTGGGCGATTTGATAATGAATCTCTTTCATTTTTACAAGAAGCCCGTTGAGTTGTTGTGGGATGGATCTAAATTTGGTCTCCCTAATGTAGTGACACCATTGTTCATGACTTTTAATGATGTCAATGAAATCATTTCAGGCGACAAAAGTTTGAACATATCTATCATACAGCTGTGGATTATGTAAGTACATTTTTCATTAGGTTACCTTTAGTTTGTAATTGGGTAACATTTGATGTTATATATGTTATTTGGATTTAATGTCTTCAAATTAGGTTTATGGAAGACCAATGTAGAAGCTTAGGGCATAATTCTGTCTATGGATTCCTTGAGCCTCAAATGTTACACTGTGCAAAGGAAACAAGTGAAGAATGTGAAAATTACATTGAAACATGGGTCAAGGAATCACAAAGACAACTGTACCTAGGAGCTTACTTCAATCAGTAAGCTCAAAAAATTAGTTTGTATATCCCAATGCCAATTTGTCCATGTTAACCCATTTTGAATTTTTATTCATTGCAGGGCCCATTGGCAACTTCTTGTGCTATGTCCATGGTCTTATGAAGTTGTTTGGTTTTGTTCATTGCATAGGAAACCTGATATTCACATCAAAACCATCATTAACAAGTTGGTTGAAGTAATTTTTATAAACTTAACCATATTTGCACCATTAACCCCCATTCATGTTTTGGACACCCAATTTAGGGTAATGAAGAAATTGAAGGGAACATTCCGTGTTAAAACGTCTAATCCCATACCAAAATGGATTGAAGTCAAGGTTATTCATTTATTTATTTTTGTTTGCATATTAATGTTATTGGCGTCTATGTCATATTTGTTCATTAAAATACCTTTTTTGTCTCATCTTAGAGCCATCTTCAACCTGGAGGCTATGAATGCGGCTATTACGTCATGCATTGGATATGGAACATAGTCAGCGGGTATGTGAGAAGTGACTGGAATAAGGTATATGACATTTTGTACACATTGTGTTAACACTTCTTTAACTATGAACTTATTACATTTTTCAATCGAAATAATTGTGTTCTTGCTGTTTTCATGTCTGATGTAGTGGTTTGTCGATCAGACGCCATTAGACATGGCGTACATAACAACAATTCGGCAAAAATGGGCAGCGTATTTGTTACAACTTCACAAGACTGCACAGACACAACATGAGATGTTATAGGACAAACTACTACCATGTATGTATAATTTTTTTTGATGACTTTATTAACAAAATTTCCCGACATTAATATTTTGGTCACTGTATTTTGGTATGTTGGGTGTTGTTATATGTAATTGGATTCACATTATTTTGTTTGTTATGAGTTATCTTGCTAATTTAAGGTCTTAGTCCTCCATCCCAACAAGGTATGTGTTGTCTTCTTTGCTTGTAACCAGCATTTCAATGTACCGCTTTACACAGGTTAACGCTTTCATTTTCACTCTTTCCTTTCTTGCATGCTTGCTTGCCACTTGCCATCACAATTAACTTGATTGTCATTCCTATATATAGTGGCCGGATGAAGAAACCAAGAAGCAAGGCACTGTTTGATTTACTGCAGAAAATGAAAAAAGGTTATGAAGGACAGTAACTCAGTATGAATCCATCAACTCTCCATCTATTTCTTTTTTGTTTTCAACTTGGATTGCTTTTGTCCTTTCTCATACAGCTGATAATGGTTCGCCTTGTGAAGGTTCACAAAGTGCAAGGTGGATCTATTGTTACTGAAGGACAATCATGTTGATATAGTAACATTTTGTTACAAAGACATATTTTGCAAAAAAGTTGTTCATTATTAGGTTTGTCATATCTGGCCATTTTTTTTCTCTTTCATTTTTTGTTTCACTTTGTCGATTGCTTCGTCCTCAATCTGTTGCCTTTTGGTCGCTGTTCACATTTCTTTGGTGTTTTGGGATATGGGAAATAAGTATCTTCAATATGGTCAGCTAATGTTTTTCTTCAAGTGTGGAGTTTTTGAGTTTGCTTTCAGCTTGAGTAGGGGGTCTCCCACTCTCTACATCTGTCTGTTGTTGTTGGGATTGGGTGTTGGTGGGGATTGGTGATCCAAATAGTTTTCTTCAAATTGGGGCCTTTCATTTGTTCCTGTTAGAAACTACATACTTGTTGTCAAGCACAGTTTATAAGTTTTTAGTGAAACTACTAGTACCCTCTATTGTCTTCATGATTCTGACCTCCTTTAAAAAAAAAAATACTAGTAGCTTCTGTTGTGTTCATCAGTCTCAGCTGAGTATATCAGTTGGGTTTCAGCCATTATGCTGTTCACATGTTTATGAGTGACACATTTGCAGCGGTGTTTCTTGGGTGGCTTGATCTGCTTGTAAGCAGGGCTTAATAATAATAATCATCACAACTTATACTGTCACCCGCATGATTTATCAGCTCTGAAGGAGTTTGCAGGCAACCTTACAAGTGGCTTTATCATCACAGTATGGTACAATGCCACTTTCTTCTGCAACTGGGTTGGAGTTGTTTGTGCTAATGTGACTGGTGATGGTGGTGGAAGAATTGCTAGTAGAGTAACAAACTTGGTCGTAATGGAAAATGTGTCTCAATGGTACAATTTGACCTTCTTTGGTACAGCTACATACACAAAATGTGCTGAATCTTTCATTCAATCACCTTAACGGTGTGTTGCCTGTGAGTTGTCCAACTTGAAGCAGTTGAATTTTTGTGTCAATTTAGTAACTGGACATCAATTTACCAATCATCTTCAGACGCTTGTTTTTTTTGTATTTTATTTCATGATTTACTAATTTTTTCTTCATGGTTGATATTTCATGTGAACAGCTGATTGCTGAGCATTTGACAATAGCAGAAGCTGCTGGGCTAAAAGAGGGATTCCAGCTTATGCATACAAACAACAGAGGCTTCTCTAACATTGATGAATTACGAGTAGGGTTGCATAAACTTGGTCATCAAGTTCCCGAATCAGATGTCAAAGCTCTTATGGAAGCTGTGAGTATTACTATAACAAGAATATCTTGAACCTTTATTAAACAGCTGATATTTATATAACATTGAGGTCTTTTATTATTTTATTTTCCGCCAAATTTGTTTTTAATATGTGAACTACATGCAAACTTGGATCTTAGTATAACTGTATTAGTTAAATTGCAAACACCAACAGGATACCGGTTCTTTAACTAGCTATGCTTAACATAAATTTCGCCACAAGCAGGCATTCTTAATTCATTACTTTGTTCAGTGGCATTTATGTTCTTCCTTATAACAAGCTTCACAATTGAAATTGCTGCACGGCTATAAAATTTATGTTAGATCATTGTATTAGACACAAGCACTTAGAAGGTTGTGTACACATGTGGTTTCTGTTTTGGTACTAATTAAGTCCGTTGGTTAAGTTTTAATGGAACAGAAAAAAATCATATGTCTATACAAGAAACAAGGAAATTGAGAGTTTGCTAGTTACCTTTTTAACCAAACTGTTTGATTTGGTATTCTCTGTTATTAGTTTGTGTATGGGTCCTAAAGGAACATTCTTAATGTTTTTGGCTTTATCTTCCACCATTTCTTGATATGTTACTTGATATAGGTATAGAATTGTTCAAGCTTTGTCAGTTGAAATAAAACCAACAAGTAACAAGAAGCATAAAATGAATAATATAGCCTTGAATTTTGATAACTTTACCCCAGATCCTCCATGCTCCTCACTGTTTGTTCCCATAGCAATATTTGTCTTTAGTCTTCACCACTTCAATTTCTTCCCCTAGTAAAATTGGACCAACAAATACCCATAAACAATCAGAATCCAATCTAATTGAAAACCTGCTTAAAATGGGGAATCATGCTAATTAGAATGGGGGTACCATGGACAAAAAAGAAGAATTAGGGTGGAAAATATGAAGAAAATAAGGATATGTGATAGGAGGACCTGGTCCTGCCAAACTTACTAAAATGACATTTCTTGTTGACGATGTGAATCTAATTAATAAATATTAAACAAATTAAAAGAAAATGATTAAGCCGACATGGACAATAGCAACCCTCTAGGATAGTAGGAGATGATGAACTGGTGGCATCTTCTATTGCTATAAGCATCCTGTATTATACTTTTGTACCTATTATTGGTTTTCACACAAGGCCTTAGTTAAAATTTCAACCTTGCTTTGATTCCCAACTCTATCAATTGAGGTAAACATTATGAGTGAGAGTTTTTAGGTGAGGCTTTCCAATGGCAACGACATCACCATTTTTGTTTATTGGTTTTGGTACACTAACGTCACTCTGGGAATTTTATATTTTGGATGGAAAATGACCATTTGACAATAATGGGGGAATGTCAACAAAGCCATGGCCTCATCTCATGTGTGATTCCAAGGAAACTTTGTGACTGAATCTGATTGCTAAGCATATTATATCAGAGTTACTGTAATAAATTTCCTTAATTACTAAGAAAGTTGGTTGATTAACTACTTGAAAGAGACTCTTTAGTAATTTTCAGTGATTGCTAAAGATGAAATCCCGACAAACAAACCTGAATAGAATTGACTGGGAAATAAATTTGGTCTAAAACTTCATGCATGATGCAATGAACTTCAACATAAAACTAAGGGTCTTCTTAAATAGTGTTGTTAGGATGTTGGTTAAGAAACTAAAAGAAGAAAATATTTATTGTGAAAATTAGGAGTGTGTAAAAAAAGTTATAACAGTGTAATTTTATACATCTCAATATTTTTTTTTCTTTTTAATTCCTTAACCAATGTCCTGATGACACTCCTTCTCATTTGCCCAAATCTAATTTAGATTCCAAAAATTAAATTCAACATTAAATTCGTTGTCACTATTTAAATAGTTATCTAAAACTGATACTTACGCTGAACTAATGTAATTAAGACGTTGGTGATTGTTATTTAAGTTTTTTTTCTTTTCTTTTTGTTATAGTGACAACAATAATGGTTGAATCCAAGTCCTTGTGCATTTACTCTAATTCCAATCTCTACCATTAGGCTCTGATTCTATTGGATTCAATTGTCATTTTAAGTTTGATATTTACTCTGCCGTAGAGATTTTTGTTTATAAAAACAAGTTTAGGTTGGCTAGCTATTCCTGTTATATTAAGGATATACACCAAAAATATAATTATAGAAATTAGGTAAAGTTACATATTATTTATCAACATAAATGTTTTCTTGCTAATAACGGTTTTAACTAGTCCAGAAAATATTTGTACTTATATTTTGAAAATAATTTCAAATGCAATTTTTGTAGGAAGGAAATACAACAAAATCAATAAGTGCATGATAAGAGTGAGGGAAAGATTGTGAGATTATACAAGAATTGAAGTTGGGTGTTTCTCCTAGACGAGATGAAGGGCAATTTGATCAGGTATTGGTTAATTACGAGGGGGCATATATGTCAATTGAAGATGCTTTCAATTAATATAGAGGGAGGGACTTCATCAACATGAATCTTCCACATTACGAGGGGGCATACATTTTACAGTACTGGAATTCATGGATCTTCCATTAACTTCATCAACATCCATAAGGGGTATGCAATAGATCTTGTTTTTGAATTTGTAGCCTTATCTCTACCCTTCAGCACATTCCTAATAATGCCCAATTATAAACTAAGTTTAGTGGTCAATGCATGCAGCTTCCTTGGGGAAAATAGAGTACCAAGTGAATGACCAGGGAAACTTATCCTTGTAAGATTAACTAACAAGTGTACATAATTTATGTGATGTGGGTGGTCATAACAATTTCTAGGTTATATTCTGTTTGTTCTGTTGTATTGTTCAGCCCCTTAACTAGCCTCCGCGATGATTTGATCTTCAAAATTCAGGATGCTGAGGGGAATGAAATATCACATACAGGTTGTTTTTCAATACACATCCTATTTGAATTGGCCTTTTCAAAATCAGACCCAGAGTAAGTTTGTCTAATAGTAATAAACAAATGGCAGGTATTCAAATAAAGTTGATATTGGAGAAAGGTGTTTTGGAAGACAACTTTCCCCTTGGGGGTGGCCATTTGCGTTTGAAGTTGCAATTCATCCTTAGCGATGAAGAGCGCGATAGAATTCGTTCATTGGTACTGATTTCTCTTCCTTGTTCCGTTTGTAATGAACTTATGCTTATGATCTTTCTTCAACGTTTGAGATTAAATGCCTCAAGTCAATTATTGCCTTGGTACCTAGCTAATGGTATAAAAATGAAATTGAAATGTACACAATTAGAATAGCCACAGGTTGATATATACAGATAGTAGTCTTTGAATGCTATTAGCTTATAGAGACATCATTTGATGTTGTGGTTATTAGTGCTTCCACATTAACTTCTCAAATCTTATAACTTTTTCAGAGAAAATCTGCATTAAAGAAAAAACATGATGAGTTTCTTAGTAGCGGTACAAGAGGTGAAGAAAGCGATAGTAGAACCGTAACTGGCAAACCTGCATTACCCTTCTGCAGAAATGATGAGGTCTCAGGTTTGATCTTACTTAGCTGATTAAAGAAGAAATGAAAACTTAAAGCATAATTACAATAATAAGAGGAGTTAATGAGTAAAACACACAAAAACTTAATAGTTATGAATGCGGTCCTACATTCCCTCAAAGGCTTTTTCCTGATGTTTTAAGTGCTCCATCTTCTCAAGAATCACCAAAGAAACAACCTCAACAAGAAGCGCGATTGCAAGATCCTGCTGGTTCCGGAGATGGCAAAGAATCTGATACTAGAAATGTAGTTGGGGCTCAGCTTGACCAACAAAAACAGATAAACCCAGTTAAGGATTAATTAATTTGCTGCGTGGTCTCTTCTTGTCCCAATAAGGAGAAACTAGAAAATGTACTGTTTGTTTAATGGTCATTTTACATGTTTTAGAACATTGCAGATCAATATAGGGAGTCCTCATCCACAAAACCTGTGTCACAAGTAGTTACTCTCACTAGATCACAACAAAAGGGTAAGGAACCTTCCTATCAGTCACCAAATCTCAATCGATCACCATCTGAGAAACATTCTCAGAGGGATATTGGATCTGAAGAAATTGCAATTTTGTTTGGCTCAGAAAAAAAGGAAGCCCTGACAAGTAATCTGATACAACCTAAACTAGAGCAAGGTAGTATTCAGTATTCTGAGAAGAGGACCTCACTGGGGAGAATTCCCAGTAATGTGAAGAAAATGATAAGTGCCTTTGAAGGTGGATTGGCTCAGGTATAGTAAGTGTTGTGATTTTACAGTATCATCGAAATATTATTGAAAACTCTTGTACAAATGGAGTTCACATGGAACTTGTCTTAAAACAGGATAAGAGACCTCAGATTAAACCACCTCCAACAAAACAACAAGAAAGTTCAATTGAAAGAAGAGATTCTTCTAAGACTCAGCTTTTGGAGCAAGATAAGTCAAAGAACACCGAGCCAGCAGACTTGCGTGAAAGGGTGAAAAGAGCCTCGCTGGTAAGAGACTTGCAACATGACTCACTATATATTGGAGAAATTTGAGAGTAATCTAACCTGCTTAATTATGTTTCACCTCAGGACATGGCGATGTTGAGCACCAGAAATATACTGAACAAACATATTAAAATGGCAAAAATAAATTCACATTTGTATAACAACTAATTGCTGACAACATCCACATTTGAAATAGTTACAGCTTTAGTAAAGATGCATTAGAAACTTTCAGATAACCATCCTTACAAACTATTCAGTTCCAAGCAAGATTTTGTAAGCTTACAATAAAAGGAAGAGAAAGGAGGGGAAATGGCTGTATTCAGGGGATTCACCAAAAAATCTGGATTCAGTGTTTCACTTGGTTATTCTTTTGAAAGTTCTGGAGATTGCATATTCCCTAAATGACCAAGAAAGATTTGTTTAACAACTAATCGTAAAAGTGTAAGGGGCTATTAGGGAAAGCCTATAAGATTGGGTTTCTCAAAAATAGAAAATGTGGAAAAGGTATAAAAGTATATTTAGAGATCTTTTCTTTAATTATTGTTTCTCAGTAAAATCTTTGAGTATCACTTATCATTGGTGAAGATGAAATCTCATACATTGAGAAAACCCCAAAAACATAGAAACAAACAAACAAGGAAGACTTTAACATACTATTTCTCTGTTGTTTTGTAAGTTGTGGAGGACTGGGGACTCAGTATTCTTCCTTTTGCAAACAAACCTAACAAGATTTCTTTTTGGCGTTATCTTACATGTTGATTGAAGCTTCCTTATAGACTAGCATGCTATAAGTATAAAACTTTGTGTCAATTATCAAAGTTATTTACAGTAATATGTTATAATTGAGATTTTTTCCCTCAACAATTCTCCCTCTTTATATATGATATGATGTTTGTTTATTTATTTTTCTGAGTTGAATTCCAGGCCGCGTCTATTGGATTTCGTTTCGAACCTAGACGACGCCGTTTGAAATCCAGTTCTCAGAAGCCGTTTCAGAGCCTTCCCGATGTATCAAAAGCCGTTTCTGAGCTCACTGTGTTCAAAGGCGTTGGTCCCGCCACCGCCTCTGCCATTTCGGCTGCTTTCGCCCCTCACTTAACCCCCTTCATGTCTGATGAGGTTAACTATTATTATTAGTAACATGATGCTACTACCAATGATGATTTCTGGTTGGTATTATTTATATTTTATTGTAATGTAATTACATGATTACTGGGCTGCACTGCAGGCTGTGGAGGCAGCTCTTGGAAACTCAAAAGATTATTCACTAAAGCAATATCTAAAATTTGTGCGTGGCCTGTTCTCTGAGTTTGGTACGATAACCTCATGCAAGGTATGTGAGTATGGTTCTTCGTTTTGTTCATATCTTCAATTGTCAAATCTACATTTTCGTAAAATGTGTTTCTTTTTTCCTAATATGCAGGTTATGCGAGATCAAAGGGGAATTAGTAGGGGATCTGGATTTGTTGCATTTTCAATTGCTGAGAGAGGAAGTCAGGCTGTAAGTATTAAAAAATGTTAGGGACTATCCTTAAATAACTGACAAGGAACTTTATTGCTCATATACAAAATCTATTGATACTTGTAGCGTGGTGAGATGAATGGTAAAATGGTTGCTGGCAAACCTCTCTATGTTGCCGTTGCGCAGAGAAAAGAAGATACAAGAGCAAGGTTACAGGTCATATACTGTGCAACAACAGATCACCAATTAACAATATGCTTTATAATTACATTATGGTCATCTTTTTAGGAATAAAAATTCCTGCATTAAGTACATCACAAATATGAATTGCACTATGTCAACAGTACAAACTTGATATATAGATGAATATTTTCAACTACAAGAACAATTTGGACAAGTAGCCTGACTTCACAAATCCCTATAATAGATAAGTTGTTTTAATTTATAATACTTGTGGTGCATACTGTATACATTGAATTGGAAGCTATTGATATTGTTCCATTGAGAAAAACCACACCAAATAGAAAGATTTGAGGTGAAGTGAAATGCAGAGGAGGTCAACCTGTCTTGGCCCTATTAGATGATATGTTGGAAGGAAAACAAGTTAAATACAAGCTTCTCTTAGAATCAGGAGAAAGATATTTTTTTTTCTTTTGCTTTTTTTATTTGAAGCAAATAGAAGGATAGAGTTTTCTGGTCTAATTATTTTGGATTTTGTACGTTGTGAATTGTTGAAATTATTGGGATTTATGTAATGGAGGAAAAGAAATAGAAAAAAAAGACCGAGTCATATGCTCTTATATTGGTGTTGAAGTTAAGACAAAGAAACAACCATTTGTACTAATAGACTGTTAATCCTAATTAAATAAGGAAACAAATGAATTATTTTAAGATATGGAAACCACACCTGACACATTAACTCAGATACATTGTAAACATTCTAAGATACAATCTTGATATTATGAGATAATTTCTATATGTACTGATATGAATGGTTAACATAATTGACAAGGGTATTAACTTATTCTTGTATTTATACATGCGGCTGTTAATTTCCTGACGAAGCATAATTGCTGATTCTCTCCAAACATATTATTTCATGCAGGCACAATTTTCACAAGCGAGGCCTGTTGCAATAACCCCTAATGTTTCACCTCGAATGCCACTATACCCTCTAGGGGGTCCTGGGATAGGACAACAATTTTTGTATGGGCAAGCAGCTCCAAGCATGATACCTCAAGTAATTAAAAATAACTTGTTATCTTTGTATTTCCATTTTCAGTTTGATGATAAGTGTTAAGTTTTCACTTTTTAGTGTGTAATTATTAAAATTTTTAAAAAAATATTATAATATTTAAGTGGATTTTATTTGTTAAATGGATTGGATTTCAAATCCAAATTGGTTTTTAAAAAATATAGATATAGATTTAAAATCCAATCTATTTAAGTAGATATGGATTGGATTTTTAAAAATCCAATCCATGCCCACCCCTCATGTATCTGAGTTCCTATAGTGGAATAAGGTTTTGTTGTTGTCTAGTAAGCTTGATACATTGTTTAATAAGAATTTATAAACTAAATGCTTAATTAAGCTATCTATCCAAACACAGTCATAACCATCATAATTTTTTTTATCAACTAAGATATATTATATTACAAACGGATAGATACAATAACACAAACCAAAGAGTCCATGAAAACAAAATCAGCCTATTGCAGCCTAGCTAATACATAGATAGCATGAAATAACATGCCATAGGCGGAAATCTGAAATAAAACCCCAAAGAAGGAGCAAAGGAAAATAGGTAGTGATTTAAGGACAGATTTTATTAGGACAATCATAACCATCATAATGATATTGCCATTAAAGACATTAAGTAACTCTGCATTAATTCTTTTGATGAATGTCTGTATTCTTGTCTACAGCTAATAAGTTTGACTTGTTGAGTTTGAGAATCCAAAAGATTATCACAAACCAGTTTAACAGGTTTGTCACCTACTCACCACTAACTATTCATGGAATAATAGATAGCTTTCACAGTAGCTTGAATCTCTTCAATTCATTTCAGGTGATTGCTAAAATGACTGGAAGGGGCATGCTGACCCCAGTGTTCAGTATCAATGCTATGTTTAACAACCTATGGTGCAAGAGGGTGACTCCTTATGTTGATTGTATATTTAATTTGTAATTGATGTTTAACAATTTCCATATAAGTTTACTATATGCATGCAGTGCTGTGCATGTGTTGAATTAAGTTCAAATGATGTAAAAGTTTGTGTCATATTTTGAAAATGACTTGTAATAAATTACAATGTTGTATATATATGTCAATTTTATTTTAAAAAAATTGTGCATTCCTAAAGTCAATTTTATTTTAAATAATTTGTGTAGTATTTCAAATCAATTTATTTTAAAAAAATCGTGGTCCAATAATCAGTTTCAAAGTCGTTTATTTATAATAACCATATTAGATTATGCTTTGGGATCCCCAAATACAAAGTCAGTTATTTAAAAATAACTGACTTTGAAACTGGCCATGTAACCCCTTTCTAAGTCGGTTTTTGTCTGGACCGACATAATAAGTTATATTTCAAAGTCAGTTGTTTGTTGGGGACCGACTTTAAAATGTGGAAGATACTACCCTTTCTAAGTCGGTTGTTGATGAGATCGACTTAATAGCCTCTTTTTTCTAAGTCAGTTGTTGAGCAGACAGACTTAATAAGTCAAAAGCTACCAAGCCTTTCTAAGTCGGTTTTTACTGTGGACCGACTTAAAATGACCGATACTCCATGTCTATCAAAGTCAGTTCCTTAAAAGAACCGACTTTGAATTTGATCTTTCTAAGTCGGTTATTTTTATAACCGTCTTGAAATCCTCAATGTGCAAAAAAAAAAAAAAACAACACTTTCAAAGACGGTCTCTTCACAACCGACCTTGTTTGTACCTACCTTTCAACTACGTCTGAGACAAAGTCGGTTGTACAACCGACTTTGTAGGGGTAAAAAGACCGACTTTGTAAGGGGAAGCTGTAGTAGTGCTACCTATAATCGATTATTTCGTAAGTGTAATCGATTATTTTAACTCATGTAATCGATTAAAGTTCTAAAATAATCGATTAAAGTGTTCATTAGAAATCTGAAAAAAATCTCAAGAACAAATAATCGATTAACTCATGTCGTAATCGATTATTTCAGGAGGTCAGGATTTTCTGATATACTGATGTAATCGATTAATGTCCCAAATAATCGATTATCACAGGAAGTGTGAAAAACTTATCAAAGCATATTTAATTGATTACAACAATCTGGTAATCGATTAAACCAGATAAAAATGCTTATGAAAATTATGCAGATACACAGATAATCGATTATTCCGTGAAGTAATCAATTATCACAGAACAACTCTAACATAGTCAAACTGGTGTAATCGATTACTAATTATTGGTAATCGATTAAAGTGTTCATATGACAATATGTAGTTCTGTTTACATGCTTTTAATCAATTATATCATATTGGTAATCGATTAAAATAGTGAAAAATATTTTTTTATGAAATTCTTAATGCCTTAATGTCATACCAACTAATTACTAATTCATATGACTTAATCATGAATTAATGAATGAATGTATGCATGGCTTAATCAACCTATGTGAGGAATAAGAGGTTATAACTTCTTAAATCAAGCTTTGAACAAAATACACATGCCATCAATTTGAGTGGGCATGTAAAATCAAAACTTGTGATCATCCTAAACTTGATTCTTCGCGATCTTCCTCAACTTGATTCTTCATCATTCCTAACAAAAATGCCTCTTGAATTTGCACTTGTTGTCAACATGAAGTTGGATTACTATGGGCGTGTGATCTGACTTGGAAGCAAGGCCATTTGTTATTTTGAAATAAGGGAATAATTCAATCCAATCAATAGTGACAAGGCCCCTGTCTAATATTTCTTTAGTAGCATCATATTCCCCCTTCCTCTTAGCCCACGTGTACTGATATCCATTCATGGAAATGTCATAAAGTTGTGAGTCTCCAAGTTTGACAACTAGCTTGATGGACCTATACATTGATAAAATTGGAAGAAAAATTAATCAAATCACAAGTAAAAGGTGATTTCCACATCAGTGCCAAACATCCATCTCTTCCATTACTGTCCGTCGCAAAAAAGGCATCAAAACCCAACTGACAACATATTTCTGTTATTTTGTTAGAGTAAACTAGTGTTTCACACAAAACCATTACATCAACATGATAGGAACTGACAAGATCATGTAGGATAGGAACTGTACACGAGTTGTCTAGACCTTGACAGTTCCAACTCAAGAGAGTCATTTTCCTTAGTGGGCCTACTTGCCAAGGCCCACCAATAAAAAAGAAGGGTCAGAGTTGTTGTTGTCATTGGTCTGAATTTGATCAGTTAGGGTATTTTCTAGCATGGTGCTACTTATATTGGGTGAATCATCATCCCTAGACATGCACCACTTTTTATCCAGCAATTAAGAGCTCATCAATTTTCAGATTCTCAACATTCATTACATTATAACTTGTATCATTAACTTTGATTGGCTAGCTGATTCTGATTGAGGGAATTGGTTGCAATTTGTTGAGGATATCTGCCATAATAAGGGAGCAGTTATAATCATTCAAATGATTGCCATCAATTTTGTTGCTAGCTGCTCCTTTATTAAGGTTTGCATTTAATGGATTTAATGTGTAGTCGACTTCCGGTCATCTTTCTCACCATCGTCTTAGAGCCACTGCGAGCCTGTCTCTGCGCGTAATTACATCCCCTATTGAAAGGAGTTTGACATAATAATCATCTATATGGCTTATGAGGCCATAGAGATAACAAAAAGGCCCAAGACACTCATACCTGAATTGAACTTCATGGCTTTGGCCTCATTTTCTTAATCTTCACTATCACATCCTTGATTTTATACGTGAATTGAACGTCATGGATTTGGCCTCATTTTTTTTAATCTTCACTATAACATCCCTAATTTTTGACTTCTCGGCAGTCCTCACACTGCAACTCTTCACGTGGTGACACTTCACTCAACATCTTAGTTGGTCAGAACCCTCCACCGGTCAGAACCCTCCATAAGTAGCCCTTTCCCCATAAACCAACATAAGACTTTTTAGTGTACTTTGTCCTCATTCACGCTTTTTGGGAACTTCCCAGAAGGTCACCAATCCCATAACTACTCCAAGTCAAGCACGCTTAACTATGAAGTTCTTAAGTGACGAGTTACAGAAAAGTAGATGCATCTTGTAGGTGGTACCAATTATTTCCTTTAAGTCATCCTCAATTGCATAGTCCCACATCTGTATAGGCTCTAGATCTCTCTCATTCTGGTGCAATTTGATCAAGGTGTTACATGTTCACCAGCTTTCACCTAGTTCATCCGCAAACCACACCATACTAGGAGAGAGGTTTGATCTGATACCATTTGTAACATCCTTGATTGTTGACTTCTCGACAACTCTCACTCTACGACACTTCATGAGATGACACTTCACTCATTATCCTTGTTGGTCAAAACCCTCTATCAGTCAAAATCCTCCGTATGTAGCTTTTTTCGAGATCTCGACAATCCCATAACTACTCCAAGTCAAGCATGCTTAACTATCAGATTCTTAGTGATGGGCTATCGAAAAGTATATGCATCTTGTTGATATAGATAGTACTAATTAATTCCTTTAAGTCATCCTTAACTGCACAGTTCTATACCTATACAACCTCTAAATCCCTCTTATTCTGGTGTGATTTGATTGGGGTGTTCCATTCATCACCTTCTTGATGGGTTTGCGGATATCAATAGGCACTCTAATTCTCATTTATTGCCTTAAGAAATTAGAGTTGTTCTTAGAATCGTATTCTAGAAAATTGCCCAAGTATTTTCCCAAGCTTTCGCCTACCTCCTCGGACATGAAACCGACTGGAACATTGTGTACCTGAACTCAAAATGTAGTAATGTGGAGCAGTATATGCGTCAGATTTTTGCCTTTCCATATCACTTTAAGAATTAAAAAAATGCTTGTCGAAACTCCATGGACCCCCTTTCAGGACTCAATGCATATCAATGGGGTGGTAGAACCTCAACAAGAATAAGGCTAGTTTAATCTCAGTGATTGTTACACCATGTTAAGCTCTCCAAACATCCACCATGCGATCTTTCATGATGGGCACTCTAATGTTTTTATCAGTTGGGAATCTCCTATAAGGCATAGGGAGAGATATTCTTCCTCATTTACGACATTCTCCATATCAAACTCCAATTTTGGAATATCATCTTCGATGTTCAAACTGTCAATATTTGGTTGTTCCATCAGACAGTGAGGGACAAAAAACTAAGGAAGGATTGATTAGGTACATAACGGTTTCACTCTCAAAGGGGAAAATCTCAAAAACCTCACCAAGATCTCAATGGAAAATTGCACTCAAGGGAGAGAAAAAGGTTAATTTCTCACAAAGGTGAGAGACATCTCACAGGGGAGAGAAAAAGTTTAAAATTGTTATTTCTATTTTGATTACTTATTCTCTCAAATACCCATTTTTTGAATTGATTAAATAAATTCTTAAGAGTAGTTATTCATTCAATTATAAATATCAATGCTAATTTAATATAGAAAAAGAGTAGTAAAAAAAATTGTTACCATTATGCTTGGAAAATTTTTGTCATGTGATTCTTCAACTTGTTTCCAACCCAAATCAATTAAAGCCCAAATACAAGAGTCATTAATAGGGGAATTGCTATTCTTATCCCTAGCTTTTACAAAAAAATGTAAAGAGACAAAATTATCCCTTTTCCCTTTTGATCGAGGATTATTAGTATAATATTTTTCTATTTTTATTAGCTTATTTAACTTCTCTTGGATTCTTATTTTCTCATTTTAACTCAGTTATGGTCTTAGGCAAATAATTGGGCTTATTTGATAATTGTCGTTTATTTTCAAATTTTGTGCTTACTGACCTATCTTCCTTGTGCAGGACCTATAGGATTCTACAAAACTCCAAATGGAGCATATGAGTATTCCTTAGAAAGCTAAGGAAAATAGATATAATTTTTTCAAAAATAAGCATGGACCAATTCTTCTGTTTTTAGGGTCATATTAGGCTTGGAAGTCAGAACCTCTACACTTGAATTTTGGGTTGCGAGTTTGAATTTTGATTGATGTAATTAATATAATTAGTTAGTTTAGATTAGCCTAATTAGAGCCCATCCCTTAATTATATTCAATAACTATATATTAGTATAACTAGAAGTTATTTGAGACACATACAAACACTGATACAAAAACAAAATTTCTAGCTTCCTATGCAAGTTTTCAGAATTAAAATCTTTTCTTTCTTTTTCTTTCAACTATTCTTCATTGTTCTTTATTTTTGTTCTTCCTTTCATCTGCGTTCTTATATTTTTCTCACACAAATTTTGTGGCTCCTCCACCAGTGATGATCATAGAAGGTTAAACAATCAATCAATTCAAGGATCCAGTCCAAGTAAGGAGAATTTGAGTTCTGATTTGGTATTCTAATTTCTGTGTGAATGTCCATCTTCTTCTTCAATCCTCTTTATGATTTTCATGATTATAAATATGTTTAGGATTGAAAACAAATTAGGTTATAGATTTATTTCCTAATTTTAAATTTTAATCATAGATTATTTGGGTGATATTTCAATCTGGTTTGTGATTTCAATTGATTTAGGAGTTAATTTGATTGAATTGCTTCTAACGATATTGAATGAACCTTCAGAATATGATCATTATATGAGAACCATGATAATTTGCATTGTTTAATTTGGTGAATTGGATTGATATTTTTGAATCTGTTTACAACATCTTTTATCAATTCTATTAGTTTCTTCATTTTTCTTCAATTCTTGTTTGTGTTTTGCAACTTTTGTTCAATGTCTGCAAACTGTTTGATAAAATCCCCCTACTGTTTATAAGTGGATCAAGAACCAAATTGGACTATATCTCTGAGTCGACCTAGGTTAATCCTATGCTACAGAATTATCTTAGTTTCATTTGTTTTGTAGCGATTCGCCAGTCGTTATCACCTTTCCTTTCCCTTCCTCCCTCACATTTGACTTTCAATTGCAATAAAGCCATGATTTCATTGTGTTAAGGACACAATGGAATCACAATCCGTTTTATATTTGGCACAAACAAAAATAGAACCACATTTCCATCATAGTATAGGAGTTTCAAAAAAATAAAATGTAAACATGTTTTCGTTGTATATAGGGTGCAAAAAAAAAAACATAATACATTTTTAGAACAACAAGAACATATTTCTATTTTGATTTTTTTTCCACCCCATATACTACAACTGAAATTATTTCCATTGTATATTTTATACATTTGCAAATGTATTTCCATTAAAAGGGCATCTTAGGGGAAAAAATTCCAAACATTTGGGACTAAGAATAGCAAAACATGACATGACAATAGCAATTTCCCATTAGCAGAATGGAGGTGGGCCCAAGTCCATAATAATCCCAACAAAACATAATGTCGATCAAAGTTTAGATGCAACGCGTATATATCATTCAAGCACAACATGAGTGCATCAACGGACCTATAACTATGATAGTAAAATAAAAGACTTCAAGTATATCTTATAAATATTTTTAAGAGTAAATTACACTTGCACCCCTTGTACTTTTCTCAAATTGCACCTGATACCCCTCCCTTTTTATACATTACTTTTACCCCTTCTGTTAACGTCGTTAACTAACGTCAATTGAAATATTTGAGCAGACAATATTGTCCGTTATAGTAAATTACAATTGCACCTCCTGTATTTTTCTCAAATTGCATATGATATCTCTCCCTTTTTATACATTACTTTTACCCGACGGCGCTAGTGTCTAGGGAACAAAACACAATGATGATGGACGAAACTACGATGGGGGATGAGGAGGTGGTGGAGGTGGATATGACTGTGGCAGTGGTGGTGGCGGTTGCGGTGGCTACGGTGGAGGTGGTTGTTCTGGCGGGAGTGGGTGCGCTGGACAACGTGTTGGTGAGTAAGGACGACGATGAGGAGGAAGAGATGATACTACCGTGGGAGATGAAGAAAGAGGTGGTGGTGGTAAGTGAATAGGGGTTGTTGAAGAAGAGAAGAGTTTGTAAAACCTATAATGTGATTTTGAGGAAGAAAATGAGGGTATTTTAGACATAAATTTTCATTAAAAGTCATGTGATTAGCATGTATCTACTTTCTGTTAAATTATTAAACAATATTTAGGAGGGAGGATGGAGGAGGTCTGAGTATGATATAAGCTAAACAATTAAAGAGTTTTTTGTAGGATACAAAAAAGGAAAAATATCATATGCAATCTGGAAAAAACAGATAGTGCGAATGTAATTTACTCTATTTTTAATTACTTAAAAATTAAATATTATATGACCTTTTTTTGTTTTTACATGATAAATGTTTTTTTTTATTTCTTTGATGAGTGAGTTAGAGAAATGATAGTAAAATCAAAGCAAAAGATAAATATTTTATTAGTTAATTAGGGGAAATAAAAGTAAAAATAAATAAATTAAGGATATTATATTAAAAATAAGGACCAATCAATATTAAAAAAACTAAGGAATATAAAAAAAATGGTTATATTAAAAATATGAATATTATTATATTTCTAAAAAAATATTAAAATATTTAATAAAATATATTAAATACTCTTTAACCTATGTCTTTATTGTGCCCCAAAAAAACCTATGTCATTAAAGCACTAATTAACAAAACTACAAAATAAAATAAAGATTCACGTTTTATACGAGACTCAATAAAAAAAAAAATCATGTTAATGAAATTTACATGTTAATACAATAAAGCAACTATTACTTACTATCTTTGTCAAATAAAGTTCACCTTAAAAGTATTTACACATACTCTTATTTGTTGCAAAGTGCAAATATTGTCATTACGGAACCAACATGCATTAATGAAAATCATGTGATAACCGTTTGTAGTGGGGTCATTCCATTCATTCAAACGCCTTGTAATTCTATTTTTATCCCGGTTTTCTTTCAATGCTTTACTAAACCATATTATTTTAAACATCAACTCCCATGAGATTCGTATTCTTTAAAAATAACTCTCTATTTTTAATTATTTAAAATGATTAATTAGCTTACTAAAACCATTACTTAGAATCCAATGAATGTAGTTCAGATTGAGTTTGTAAAAGAGAATTTAAGTTTGATTTTCGCAAAATACACTTTTGAAGAGATAAATAATTTTAAATGTGTGTAACTAAATCTTGAACAAATTGTTGCATAACTAGTTTAAAAAATCTAAATTTATGAGAATACCTTGAAATTTTACCAAAAAATCAAAGGTATTAATTATGATGATTGATTTTTTTTTTGTCAAATAAAGTATTTTATTAGCTTTCCCTAAAACAGGGACGAAATTTCAAATTTTTTTACCCCAATAATACAAATAAAATATATATTTACTTAAATAATATAAATCAACTATTTTT
>PYAF01001746.1:662677-673404 GCA_007407185.1 Glycine tomentella | reverse complement strand
ACTTATTAAATTTAAGATTTTACTTCCAACTACTTTTCTAGATAAAAGAAGAGAGTGAAAGGAAAAATATGTTCTTTGTGATTTTAATAATTTTTAAGTATAAATATCTATCTATCTGTCTATAATCGCAAACGAATACAAAATGAATGTTATGAATAATGAATAATATTTAACAAATTGTAGTTTTCCATGGAATATAAACGATTATTTTTTCAGGGTTATACAATTGTTATTCTTTGGACTAATAATTATTTGTATCAATAACAAAGAGAAAAACCCATGGCCATAACTTTTGTATAGATTAATTATTGAAAGATTAAGACTGATGCCGAAGGTTTGGAACCAATTTAACCAAAATATCTTATACCCTCAGGTATTAGTGAGAGGAGCACCACCACGCTCCACCTTAAGGAAAGGCAAGACAAATGAATTTGAATCATCAATTTCTTCTTCTTTAACTATTCTCAGTGACCAACTATTGGGGTGTGTTTGGCACACTCAATAACAAGTGAAAACTTTCAGGTCGGTCTTAGCCTTACGATTAATTCAAGTGAAAACTTTTGTAAAGGTGCACCATAACATAAGCTTGCCAATTTCTAAGGCAATTTGATTATGTTTTCTTTTTTTGTTGTTGAACTTCAACCATCTATGATTCTCATTACGAAATGATTTTGACATATGATTATCTATTCATGTTGTCTGCACCACTTAGTCCACGATTGGACCAAATATCACTCTTGTCCTTGTAAATTAAATAGTAAGATGTCAAGTTTCCTACAATGAATAAACAAACACTTGGTTTCTTTCCAAATACAAATGCAACAAATTTCTTACTTTTACATAGGCAATAGGCAACCCAACCTATCAAAGCCAAACGGATAGGGACAGATAAAAGTAACAAATGAAGTAGAGGAAAAATAGATCAACACAGGTACCAAGGAAAAAATCATTTGGGGCTCTTATATATAAATTTATTTTGAAACAAAGTTTTAATCATGTAAAAATTAATCGGGGGGTCTTATACATATGAAGCATACTTTTAAGATCTAGGAAAGATTCAAACCCTCCAAAATACAATGTATTTTTGCTCCAATAGGGTTAAAAAAAAGTTAGATTACTTGGAGTTAATTAGACTAGCTGGATGAACATCTTCTGTTACTTCTGCAGGATTATTTTCTTTGAAGCAAAAATCTGAAGCCTGAATTGGTTATTGTAACACAGTAACATACAGTAGCTAAAAAAAAGAGAATGTGATCATTGATTGAGATTTTTGTTGTAAGAGAAAAATGTTGCTGGAGAGGCAACATATCAGTAATCTAGGTGCAGACTAGATTCGTCTAAGATATATATATATATATATATATATATATATATATATATATATATAAAACTAATTTTATTCATTAAAAAAGTCAAGTTGACTTTTTTAAAATCTCTTTAAATAGAAATAACAAATTATATATTTACAAAGTTTGAGTTTAACATAATATCATATATATATATATATATATATATATATATTATTAGTTAGGTGTTTATTAGTTTAATTTTATCAAATCAATTCAATTATCTAAACCAAATCAATTAAGTTAGTTTGATTTTTTTTCTTTGACCATATTTGACCTGTACCAAACCAATACATTCACCTTCATTAGTTCAAATATTGAATTTATATTTTACAATGCAACTTGATCATATTTAAACTCGATCATCATTTATTTACTTATTTTTATCATTCTTTTACTTTTTCATATGCTTTTTAGTTTCTATAAGCTCTACACTTAGATTTAAAATTTTGGTTTTTCTTTATATATAAATTATTAGAAAAAAAGACATTTTTATTTTTTAAATTTTAGTAAAACATTGAACTTAGAAGATCCTAATCAAACCAACTCATTCTTGATTAGGTGATTTGATTTGAGTTTGTTCAAAAAAAATTGTCAAAATTAAATTAAATAATTTTGATTAATTTTATTTTTATTTTTCCCAAAAATCAAATCAAATTTATTTATAAATTACCCATGCTTATTAGTGTGACAAGCTAGCTTATTTGAGCTAATCAATTAGATCGTTGGTTTATTTTATAGGCCTTGCTAGTCAACAAGCCTTTAGGAAAGAGTTTTCCAAATCTAGTCCTCAAGTTAAGACCTTATATATAGGCCTAACTGGTTTCCATCTCTATTATACTCTTCACATATACTAGATTGAGATATATGAGAATAAATTATTAGAGAAAAATTAAAAAACTTACGGAAGTAGGATAAACTTAGTTTTCTTTTTATAGAAATTTTCAATTAAAAAAATTATATATATAAATATGGAGATTTTTTGTGGTGCCATCACCATCGCTAGCTACTCTATTCAGTTATCTTGGCTTTTTAAATAACTTGTGTTCTATTCACCTTGGCTTTTAAAATAACTTTCTAAATGTAGTAAACATGTGTTAATAGAATATTTCTTCTATTAACACTTTTAAGTAGCGGTGGATACGAATACAAAATTAAACTCGTGTCAAGTGAGCCCTTAACAAAGCACGGACTTATTTTAAACGTTGTTTTTTTGAAAAATAAAATTTTCATTTAGCTGAAAAGTGAAAATTAAACTAAAACAAACCTTATTAGACAAAATTCAGCGTATAGGAATTAATTTATCAAAATATTGATGCAGTAAAATAAATTAAATAGTGATATTTTTGGAGGTTAAGTAAGATTTTGGTCCTCTAAATATTGATTCATATTGATTTTAATCTTTCAAAAATAATTCTATTGCATTTTGTCTCTAAAATTTTAAAAATTATTTTTTAAGTCCTTTATTTAATTCCATTAATATTTTCTTGTTAAATGTAATGAAATTATAAGTAGAATTTTGAAAATTTAAAAGCAATGAAATTATTTTTAAAAGAGTAAAATCGTTAATATTTAGAGGATCAAAATCAAATTTAACCCATTTTATAAAATTCTTTAATTTGTAGTACAACAGTACGTAATTTGTAATCTTTTGGGAATACAAATTCTTCATAGTACGGGGGTGAACTTCTAATTTGATAGTTTTGGTAGAAGGTTATTTGCGCATGCATGCTACTAATAGTAGAGAGTGGCTATGTTATATGAATCATTTAAGAACATAACGAATCAAATTAAAATCACTTAAAAAAATCAATGAACTAAAATAAAATCATTTTAAAAAAGATAATGACTTTGTGTTCCCTTAATGTTGATTGGACTAATGAAGTGATAAGTTAATTGATGTTTATGCTTAAATGAACCAAAATGAAATTATTCAAAAAACATAAAAAATAAAAATAAAATTTTTAAAACTTAAAAGGATGAAAATGAAAATAAAACACTAAAACATTAAAAAAAAAAATAGCCATAGATTAATAGCATGCAAAGATTTACTTTTTCCAATCATATCCAACACTAAATTCTCGTCAAGTATCCCAATTTAACAGAATCTATAAAATCTTATTTAGGAGGAATTCAAATCTATACTACAAGCTATAAGTTTACTCAAAATTAATAAAAATAATGAGTTTAATGTCTACATTGAAAATAGTTTTATATTATCATTCAATCATAAATTATTATTTGAATTATTTTAAAAAAATTATTTTAAAATTTAATAAATTTATCATACATAATAGATTTGATTTAATGACTGTATAAATTATTTTATATTGTTAGTGCATAAACTTTTTTCTCAAAAACAATTGATTCGAATAATAATAAAAAGGCACAAAGTCGATTTAAGCTTAAAACTTAAAATTTAAAATTATTTTAAATATGTTTGACAAGACATTTTAGTTAATTTTTAACTTTTTTTATTAGCTGAAAAATATATTTGACTATTTCAAAAACAAACAATTTTAATAACTTTTAACGTTTTGAGACACTATGTGAAATCGTGTATTTAAAAATGATAACTTTTAACTTTTTATATTTATTCCTTTTTTGTTATTGAATATTTATTAGATTTTCTTTTTAATCTTTTCAATTTAAGGTAAAAATATTACATAAATTTGTCCATTTATATAATTTTACATTTTTGAACTATTTTAACTAATAATTTTAGTAAATACTTATGATTCAATAAGATAATTTTTCAACTTTCATCTATCCATAACCTTTTCAACTTTTAACTAATTTTTCAGTTTATTTTATCAAAAATAACCTTTAGCCGTGGTCTAATTGAATTGATAAGCTAAATTAAACCATTTTGTCACTTCTATTTAAAAAGTGCTGTTTTTTTTGGCGGGGTAAGGAAAAATACTGGTTTGTGTCTTTACCAAACTCCAATTTTCAGAAGCGAAAAGTCTAACTTTTTTTTTTCTCTCACCAAATTCAAATTGTAAAACAGTGAGCTTTGTGATACCTCCCAACATTAGATGTCCTAGCAGTAGCAGGCCTTTGAATTCATTTATAACAAATTCATATCCGTCAACTTTTTGTTTGATCCTAAGCCACATTCCAGAGATATTCTCAAGTACAACTGGTATGAGACAATGCCCTTATGACATTGATCCGCTTATATATGGTACTCACTATGGTGAGGACAAGGATAATTAATGAATCTTGAGCTTCAATTTAGATACCAAGCTGCAAGAGAAGAAGGAAAAGAAAGACGCCAAAGAGCTCTAGCTGCACTTAACATCACTTTCACCAAAATCAATTGCCAAATACAGCAGTGTTCCTCTTTTGAGGACCACAAAAACTTTTGACCTTAGCTGTATAAGCCTACAAAGCAATGACATTTGAAAAAAAAAAAAACCAAAAATCCCTAGAGCATGACATTTTTGACTCCACTATTTTAACTTCTGCGGTACTCTAACTCTTCATAACACAACAAGGAAAAATATCAATTGACACATAGTTTATATGGCATTCATTAATATATTTTTTTCTGTTTTATTCTTTTTCTCAGGCATATAGCTGAAACCCCCCCTTTCACCACTATGTTCCAAACAGAGAAAATTTAACTAATGATTATTTAATTGATTGCACTTACTTGAGTGTGTGTGTGTGTGTTCCTTCAGGATAAACACTTTTGTTTCACGTGAATAATGTCAAGACGCACAAGGGGCCATCCCCTGAAAGGTGCCTCCATTTATAACTTGTCAATGGGTGATGCAACACATTGAGTAAAATATTAATGCAGATAATATTTTAAAGGGTGAGACACTTTACATGGACTTTTTCATGGGCGAACCAAATTTCAACAGCTAAACAAGATTCTGAAACGGACAAATTCTTCATGAAGAAAAAAAGGGCATGGGATTCATTGCGAGGATGAATTAAAAAATATTTTAATGCTTCGTTTTAGAGAGGAAGCTGTCAACATCCTCAATGAGCTAGCAGGGGCTAAAAAGTCCTCGCCAATGCAATTTGTTCAAGCGAGCCACACCAGAAACCTTGACTTCTGTAGCAGGGTTTAGTATTCTCCATCTTTTAATTTCCATGCAGTTTTTTTTTTTTTTTTTAACTTTGGTTTCAACGTTAGATTTCCTCTCACAAACTCACAAGTGCTTCCTTATATGTTTGGATTAAAATTAAAAATGTTGTCTGGACATTTCAATGTAAATCTAATGGATAAAAATAAAATTAAAATTAAAATTCTGATCTTTTGATCCAAATACTTTTGACTTAAAAAATATTTCTTACTATGTGCAAAAGAAGTTCAATTTAATTCGTGAGGATGCCAAAGGGGACTAAATTCAACTTTCTTATGGGACAAGTAGGATGCAACTTTTGCGGCCTTCAATGTACGTATCACTTCTGTTCTTCCAAGTTGTAGTTTAAGCAACATTTTGGATGTGAATTTGCACCAATAGGATGTGACTTGTAAGTAACCTCTTCTATCTTGTAAAAGATCTAAAATATAATAATAAAAAATTTGCTTCCACCCAAGTCTCACAAATTTACCTTAATGCTAGGAAATAGGGAGACTATTACTTTTGAACTTGTATTAGTGATACTAAAGGTGACTGTAGCTATCATATATGATATTTGTCTTATTACATATTAATTACTAATAATTCATTCCTTTTATTTAGTTTTTCAATTTCATTAAAATATGCCAAATATTTCTTACATAATCATCATCAACTTAGACACAAGTTTTTTTAGTGTCCAATAACAATAAAAAAATTTGAATCCGAGAACTTATTTAAACTATTCAAACTCTCATTGTTATGACGACTCTAATGATTATTAGGATGCATATAAAACTGTAACTTTATGCTGAGCAGTTAGGACAGGTGAATCATGATGAAGGATACAATAGCAGTAATGAGATTTGAGCTTAAGACTGGTGAATATGATAAAAGGGTCTTCCTAATACATGAAACAACGGTGTGATCCAGAGGAGTGCAGAGAGAAAGAGAAAACAGGGTTTCCACTTTCCACATCCGAAAGTAAAACAACGATTGGTTGCTGTACCCACCTGAAATTTTGGGATACCTACGCGCACACCTGAACCAAGTTTTAGAATTTTAGCTAGTAGTAACATTGTGGTACACTTTCACTGCTAACTAATAACACCACCAGTGACACATGAATTTTTAGGATTCAAAGAAGTGTTTTTAAAAGCTTTTAGTTAATATTGTTTCTTGCTGATAGCATGATGCATTGCATTAGCCTTCTGATTTTTATTCCTTAGTAGAAGTAACAAAACCATTTTTATTGATTTCTAGTACATGGTTACAACTGCGAAGTTATTATAACATTGGAAGCAGTTGGTTGGTTCAGTAGGGCCAGAAACAGAAGGTTTGATCATCAACATGGAAGCCAAAATTACAAGAGTTTTCACGAGGGTCATCATAGCAGGGTTCTTCAACCTTAGGTAAGCAACAAGAAGAAGGGAGGGTCAAAAAGTTTTCACTAAGGTTATCCTCTTCATCTTGTGAGAAGTCTTCTGAGTGGTCTTCTGGTTCAAAGGCATGCGAGGAATCAGCAGGCTCCACGAATGAGGAAGGGTGGTTCCCATAATCAGTGCAATGTGGGCTATCCGAATCAAGCACATCACTTTTGGCTGAATTGGCATCTTCTTGCTTGCATGTTACCATAATAGGGAGTGGGAGTGGTGACACTTTGGTTCCATTTTCAGATGTTGTTGCATTTTTTGAAATTAATAAATCCATAATAGGCTCCTTGTTGTTGTGGGGTGGAGAATTGACAGCATCATCAGGAGATGACTTGTCATCCGAATTCTCCTCCTTCTCTTTATCTCTGAGAATCAATTTGCTCTCCAGAGAATTCACCTTTTAGTAACAAAATTTTGTGCCAATCCAATCATTAACCCATTAGTGGGACAAATAAATAAACATTGCACTTTATTAAAGCAAGTAGTACTAGTAGCCTAAAGAACAAAAGCAAAATTGAGTGTGTATGTATGTAAGTGTGTGTTGTGTGTGTCTCTATTTTTTTAAAAAAAATCTTTTTACCTCTGCTTTTAATTTGTCATTCTCTTGAACAAGACTTTCATAGTCACCTTTGAGTCTGTCATAACTAGCTTTCAACACGCCATAGTCTTTTTCTAGCTGCTTGGTCTTGAACCTTGCCCTTCGGTTTTGGAACCATATAGCAACTTGCCTTGGCTGCAAGCCAAGCTCTTTTGCAAGTTGGACCTTCCTTTCGGGTTCAAGCTTGTTCTCTACCTCAAAGTTCCTTTCAAGGAACTGAACTTGTTCGCTTGTGAGCCTCCTTTTCTTCCCCGGTTGATGAAAACACCCCTCGTAATCCTCATCACAGTTCTCTTCTTTCTCCAACGCTTGAAAAAAGGGCCTATCCGTCACCCTGCTCCCACTAACATTCTTAAAATCAACCACGGATTTTGAACCTGAAAACCAACCCCACCAAACAACAACAACAACAACAACTACCATGTTAAAATTCAATCATAACCAAGGAAGGAAAAAAAAAAAAAAAACTTCCAAACATCTTAAGAGAACAAACAACAGTTCTAAACTGAAAGAAACCAACTTTCAAGTTTCCCATAAAAAAAAAAGAAAAAAGCTAATTGGTTAGTTTGTTTATATATATATGTATGTATCAAGGTTTTAAATTGCGGTGGCGATCCTTCCAGAATATGGTCATGGAAACCACAAGAAGCTTGATGTTGTGACTTAGACCGTTTTTTAAAAGCCTTTATGTATGTATGTATACATGTGACAGAAAAAGTTGAGGTAGTGAAAATTCACGAGCAAGTGAAGTAGTAAAAGAAAAAAAAAGTATGAAGAGAGACTGAAGGGAATTGAGAAGGAAGAGAGATGAATCATCACCTTGGAAGGAAGCAGGGTTAGAGGTGTGAGCCCAAAGTGACTCAAGGACTTCAGAGGAGCAAGGGAGCCTATCGTTTTGGAGGAGAAGTGACATTTTTGAACCAGTATAAAGCTTGCCACTCGCCATGGGAACGAGACTTTTTGGTGGGTTGGTGTGGACTTTGGACTTTGGACTTTGAAGTGTTAGTGTTTGTTTTTCTTCTTCTTAGATTAAAGGGTCATGTTATTCATTTGAGTTGGTACATGCTCCATAAGAAGTAAAAGGGAGGATGAGGGTGTGGAGTTTGATCTAGAATTTATGACGAAAGAAGCAGGTGATGAGGATGACTATAATGTGGGAATTCTGGGAGTGAGGAGAGATCATACCCATCACTCAGAGGAACTGGAAGCAGAATTAAGAGGGTGTCAGAGGTGAATAAATTGAAGGGCAGAACAGAAAGGTGCGAGAGTTTGGAGAGAGAGAAGGTTGATATCTGATGAGAGTTGAGGAGTTTGGAAAATTTTGGTTCAGAGAGAGTGAAAGAAATAAAGAGAGAGATTCTTCTGTGTGGTGGGGAACTTTGATGGGGTTATATTGGGAGCCTTGGTTCTGGTTGTGAGATTGGGGAAAGCCTGGACATAGGTGTTCCAGTTACCATATTGCCCCTTTCCTATCCATCACTTTCTTATCTTTCTTTTTATTTATTTAACTTTTTAATATGATCTTTTGAACATTTTCAAAACATAAATTTAATACATGAAAAGATTAGTCGTACTGCATTGATTTTTGAATGATTGTTATTATTTATTTATTTATGGATATGTAATATTAAATTGGTTAAAATAAACACAGACTTTTGGACTGTTCTAATGACAAATTTTTTATTTTAGAATTAAATAGGTGTGATAAATTTTGAAGATAGCATTATTGTTTCCAAAATATTTCGGGAGCAAAAGCAATATTATTATAAAAAAAAAGCACTAGTTTTTTCTTAAAAGTCTAAGTCTATTTGCTTAGACAAAGTCTGACTTTAACTAAGTTTTTTTTATCAACATATATTAATCGTTAATTTTTGTTAATAAAGAATTTAAAATCAACCTTATAAATCCTCTCATTTTAACTAAGTTAGCTTGTAGAGTTATGCCTAATAGTCTCACTTATTTCAATTCTTGTATTTTTTTTTAGTTTATTATTATCTATTCGCTTGAAAAAATTAAGCAATTAGAAAATACAATAGTTAAATAAAAACAACAAATTCACATTATGATATATTATAGATATTAAATATTAAATTAAAAAAAATGTTAACAACTTTCTCTCTAATACTTTATTTAACACTTTCTACTATTAACTAAAATTTATTCAAAATCACAAATTTTGATTGATCCTACTCCTAAATTAGGAAAGATACTCACTAAATGAGAAATAAAACTTACAAAAAAATTAATTTTAATAAGTTTTAGCTAATAATAAATGGTAGCAACACATTCTTTATCATATTCTTTTAAACTCATTGTTTTTTATTAGTTGAAATTTATTAAAAATAACAAATTTTAGTGGATACCACCTCTTTTTTAAAGACTCTTGTTGTTATGATTTTGTAGTTTATAATAAATTTTAACCAATGAATCAAAGTGTGTTAGAAAGTGTATTATTAATATTTCTTTCAAGTCAATAGTAAAGATAATGTTTGAAAGTGCAATTTATTATTTATGGTGATTCTACCCGACTTATGTAAACTCATAAAAGATATTCGTGATTAGGGGTGACAAAATGAATCAAATTAGTTGGACTAAATTAGTTGGACTGGCTTAAACTTGTTGGATAAAATGTTGGTGTTCAATTTTATATTGAGAAAAACTTTATACACCAGTATAAAGACTTATACACCCAGATTTTTTTTTAAATGTCAATAATACCCTCCATCCTTTATAACAGAAGCTGAGCATTTTTTTTTTGTTTCCATTAACGACTTCAAGCTTTCGTTGAGTGCATTGTGAGTGGAAGGTGTTTGGTTGTGGTCGTTTTAGCTGGTGGTGCATGCCTTTGCCGCTGTTGGGTTGGTCGGAGTTGCAGACGGCGGTGGAGCAGCTGTCGGTGAAGGTAAGTTGCGTTTTTTGGCATTTACGGATTGGATAATCCGTATAGGATCTACGGATTACATAATCCGCACGTATTTTCAGCTTTGTGTGATCCGTATGTACCATACGGATTGGCTGATCCGTATGGATAAAAAAATACTTTTAAATATTGAAAATTGATTTTAATTATTGAAAATTGTGTTCTTAATGATTATTATTTGTTTGTCTTGTGATATATGTAAGTTTGTTGTCATTTGTGAAAATGAACAACGATGAGTGGATATATGATGCTATAATGTCTGAAGAAATTGATATGAATGAAGATATCGGAGATGAACCGAGGCCTTTTGAAAAAGCTGATGGTTCAGTCGATTGTTCTGCAGCGTTCAAT
>PYAF01001746.1:622820-657546 GCA_007407185.1 Glycine tomentella | reverse complement strand
TATTTTTTTTTTTTTTTTTTTAAATGCCAGCCCTTATATTGTTTCATTTTTATCCTTAAATATTTATTAAAATTTCTTTTTACCCTTTACTTTTATATAAGATAAGGTTTTATTATTATTTTCTCTTTTTTCCTTTTGTTAACATTAATGTCTTATTTTATTTTTGCTATTAGTTTTAGATATTTTTTCATATTACACTATTTAATTTAATCATCACATTATTTAAATATTTATTATTATTATTATTATTATTATTATTATTATTATTATTATATTTCAAGATATTGACAATGACAAACAATAGGTTTATTTTATTTCATTTTTGTATAAATTATTTTTAATATTTTAATTTTACATTATTTATTCTATTATTTTAATATTATATTTCAATATATTATAGCTATTACACTAATCAACATAATGAAAATATAACATCTACTTAATATATGTTATTTTTTAATTTTAAATTTGATTGAGAATATTTTAAGATATAGTATAAAAATAATAATAGAATACATCACACGAATAAAATATAATTAAAATCATTGATTTATAAGTAAAAAATTAAAAGAGTTTAAAATTTATTAAAAAACTATAATTGAAAAAACCCCATAATATACTTTTATATTAAAATAATTTTTTAATAAAAAATATTTAAACATGTTCATTTAATTTATTTTATATTTATCAACTACTTCAATATATTATGTAAAAAAGCTACTTCAATAGATAATTTTATTGAATAATTTATATCTCAAAAAACTTAATTCAATAGCTTTAGTTTTTAAGCTTTTAACTTACAACTAGTGTGTTTTTATTTTTTATTTTTACTTTCAACTACCTTTTTAAATTCTTTTGTCAAATGTAGTTTAAATCTAGTGACAAATGTCCTGAAATATAAATATAACACTTTTTTAGACTACTGAAAATGTGATAAAATTATTTTTTAATTTAAATTATCACTCAACTCAAACAAATCTAAATGATTTTAACGACATGTATATTATTTTTAAAATTAAGAAAACTTTTAAAATGAAATATATATTTTAAGAACAGTATTATAAATATCTAAAAAAATAGCTGTCTTTATTCATACTTTTATTTCAAAAATATGGACTCAATTAATATTGCTATGCAAGCAATTAAAACATGTCATCACTAGAATTATGGATCTCCTGAAATACCGGAAGATGGGTCCATTTGCTTATCTTCAATAACTGATTTTTAAAAGATAAAAATAAATGTGCCTTTTGTTTCAAAGGAGTTTTATTTGATTTGAAGAATGTGAAGATGAGAATATGTATTCTCGTATTTATGAGAAGATAGTAAAAAAAATATTTTCAGTAATTTATTTTATACATGTTTTTTGATGTTTCTATTTCTATGACTAAGGGATGGGCATTTTTCATTCTAATAGAAATATTTAAAGTTTTTTTTATTTAACCTCATTTATTTATTTAATTGATTTTTATTTTGAAATTTAAAATAAATTAAAAACATTTCCATAAATTAGAAATATGTACCAAATATCTTTGATGAAAATAACATTCTTAATAATAACATTCTAAAAAATATTATTTTCAGAAATATAATCAAATCTGTAAAACAAACATCCCTAAGAACTCAATATACGTGTTGTAGCAATAATAAGCAGGAAAATGTTTGTCAATCTCTTTTACTCTTTACGAAAATGAAAATTCAAATCTTAAAAAAGAAATTATTAAAGAGTATAAGAATATTATAAATTTCAAAAATAGAAAAAAATGACTTTATTAGAGTTAACAAGATCATTATAAGTAATAAAGTTTCTACTTTAAATATTTAACATAATTACACACTTAAAATTGAAGATCAATACATACTAGTTAAGTTAGAATAACATCACACCACCATAAAAAAAAAAGAATAACATCATATCAGCTAATTAATTTATTAGAGTTTAAAATAAAATAAAAAATTACTCTATTTTTAACCTTTACTTTTTAACTTTTTAATAAGAAAAGAGTTGTATTATAGACATATTTAAATTCTTTTAACCTTCATTTTGATTAATTTAAATTTTTTCCCTTCAAACCGAACTGAACCCATTAATGATATTTTTAATTCTTTAAATATTTTATAAAATAATTATGATTTTTTTAAATGTAGAATAAAAAATAACTTTTAAACAAACTAATTTTAGAAGCTTGGCTTTCCTATTATAAAAACAATATGACCTCTTTTTTCCTATTATTCTAGCTCCCATCTTCAATCTTTATATTAGCTCTTACACCGTTCTCCTTTTTCAACTGCTCACAAATTTGAAGAAAATCCAAAGAAAAAACTATGGCAAAATAGGATTACCCTCATATTACTTTAAACTATCCATTATGGTAACATTGTACATGCATAGGGTTTCTATGAAGTGACTATGCTTTCAGTCTTTGGATAAAAATATAGTTAATGTTGATTTAGTGAACAAGAGAATTAAACCACAAAATAATCGAGAATCACACATATTTATTATAGCAAAATTCTAAGATATTAGTAAATTGTACAAATATTACTAGAAAATTAGAAAATATAAAAATACTAATAATTTTTGTATTAAAAGTGCAAAATTTGATAATAAGTGTTTTTACAGATTTTGGTAATAAAGAACGGGAATTAGAACTCTAATGGATCAAGAAAGAAGACCAAAAGATCAGCAGTAATAAAATAGAACTTTTAAGAACCTTGGTCCTTTCCTTTTAATTAAAAAGATAAAGAAAAAGAGGATCAAGGATCATGGCATTCATTTTTTAAAGAAAAGGGTGAGGTAATGTGGGATTTTGTTTTTACATTTAATCTATGTTTAATAAAAGAGAAAATGAAAGGAAAGAAAATAGAGAGGAAAAAACACATATAATAAAATATTTTCTTTTATTTGATTGGAGAAAAAGTGAAAACAAATGAGGAAGGAAAGCTGACTTATAGAAACAAAAGTTTAAATTTTTCCTTCTTTCTATTTTCTTTTTTATTCAAATTTTAAATTTTTTCCCTCTCTTATTTTTCTTCCTTTCAACTAAACGGATTTTTTTTGTCAAACACTATTCAGTAGGGATGGCTTAATCGTTGCTTACCATTAACTTTTTTTTAGAATTATCATTTAGTGTCAGCTTATGGCAACTTGATTGTTGCTAATTGTGACAATCTTGTGATTGTCTCTACGCTTCTACCACTAATTAGTAGTTTGTGGAGGTAAATAATAATTAGATATTGATCGATCGATTTTGAGACATGTATCATAACTTTGTTCTTGGCTTTTGGATGCTTATTATTAGTATTTTAGTTGAGTTTATATTCTTTGATTTTATTGACTTTTAATGCTAATTTTGATTACTTTTTTAATGCATTGACTTTTCACCCTTGTTCAGTTCATAACTTGGGTTTCAGTATGTGATTGAAGTGATTTTAGTGTCTATGAAAAGCTTAAAGAAATATGAACACTTTTCATGAAGAGATTTCATATAAATTTAGCATGGATCATTATTGAATTAGATTTGTAGCTACTTCGAAGTCATTGTTTAGTCCTAATAATCTAACATAGGTACAATGTTTTGAGCATATCTTGAACTATAAGAGATCTAACAAGTATGAGATCAATGCCAAATTTTTAGGATAAATTTATCTATAATTTTCACGAAGACATCAAAAGTCAAACCGACTTGGAATGTCAAATAATTAATAGACAATTGATGACTTGTCTTACTCTATAACTCAACCAACTTTTGTTGGAATAAATTGTAATTGAGCTAATGAAAGTCCAGTATAGTGGACCTCTATTTCAGGCATAGGCTTGAGTTAGCTCAAGGGAGACTTTTATGCAAACTCATCTTTTAGGATCACAGAGGAAGAACCTCTAGAGAGTTTTGAATTACATCTTTGTGATTTCATCTCTCTTGTCTTGTTCGTATTTTTATTTTTTTATTTTTGATGATCTTTTGTGAAGTCTCTATGAAAGGTTAAACACTTTGGACCAATTTACTAGAGTTTGTGATGCTTAATTAATGGTTTGAACAAAGATAAGTTTAGAAATTAGTTTTGTCACTTAGAAGGTGCTTAATCATTAACCAAAAAATTAATAATATCTTGGATGCCTAATTTAGTAGGAAATCTTTTGAAATTGAATGATGCTTTATTGATTAATTTCAATATCAAACAAAAATTGAATCAAGAATTGAGATTAAATCTTTAGAAATCAATGATAGATTTAGTTAAAATACTTAATAAGTAGATTACCCGTTTGATTAAATTGAATTCTCTTTTATATGCAAATGTTTTCACTCTTAAACTTTGAATACAACTAGGTACGTAATGAAATACATGAGGGCTAGCATAAGATTAAAACGTAGATGCTGTTGCTAGAATATGAGCAATCACATAGACTTGTCTTCTAAAAAAAAAAATCAATTTTAACGTTTGGACTAAAATGCACCTACTTCTTACCATCCTCAATGACAGCTCCGAACTCAGAAACATCAGAACTTGTGGTTACTTATTCTCTGAATTGAACCACCAATTTACTGCCAGTCTAAAAAAAACAACATTTTGGAGACCCAACTCAAAACACCATTACATAGCTTGAAGCATAGCAAGAGCTCCATCATAATCATTCAACGCATTTGATTCCCAACCAGTCTCTGAAAAACACATTCCATGCCCAGTTTTCTGATCAATAAGGCAGCACCAACATCAACATTACACTAGAGAAAAAAAGAAAACACTAAAGAAAACTTACCGGTGGTTAATTGTTACCAAATCACTAAAGCCGCTGGTTGTTCAAAGCTTGGATATTAAGTTTAGTTTCTTAATTATTGGCTCTTTAATGCCAAAAAACTTAACCTAGCTAATACGTTAATTAATTACAAGTCTTAGCTTGTAGGTATACGGTAAGATTTTTCTTTGAGTGATATATATATATATATATATTTTTTTTTTTATCACATATCACATTCAAAAATTAATATTGATCCACATGCATTTCATCTATCAGACTTAGATCCTATTATTAGCATCACTCCTTAATTTTCGCTCATCATCAAATAGTGTAAATTATCATATTATATATTTTATGTGTTTTACCTAAGTTAAACTAAGTATATCATACTTAGATGAAACTTTTATGTTTTTAAAATTTGTTTGCGTCCCCTCAATTCTTTAACGTTCTTTTTTGGTGAGTCTCGAGTCTTTAACTGAGACTATCGCTTACTATAAAAAAAAATAAAAAAATGCACCTGTTAGTTATAAAATAGTAGTAAGATACACGTGATTTGGGTCTTTCATGACAAGAATCCAAACATAGTCGTTTGTTTAATTTGAAAGCAGAAAGTAAGATACACGCAGAAACACGTATATGAGATGACTTGATCTTGTATCATCATTATATTATATTAGTTTCTCAAGCTTTTTATTATTAGATCTAGCTCATGCATATTTATCCCTCCCCCTTCCCTGCTAAAAAAATTCATTATGCATCACAAATAAAGTGAATTTAGAAAAATAAGTTTACTATCTTTTTCGTCTTAATTTTTTTCAAAATTATATTTTAATCCCTTGTTTAAATTTAGAACATACAAAATGTCCTAAAAGCAACATCATCAAGAAGTTTGAGGGATAGTTGCGTGTTAATGAAAACTTAAAAACAAAAATTATATATAAAAAAAATTACATATAACTATCACATTAGGTTAATAACATGATAAATTATTGAGCTAGTAACATCACTATTATATTATTGATTTATATCGAATAACTATTCGGCAGGATGAGAAGACCCCTAATCCTACATACCCTATAAAACCGAGTACCCTCCTGGTCATATACCCACATATTTCGTACAACGCCTTGGCCTTCAACATATAGAAGTGACAAACACCATTTGGCCATGATTATCGTCAATAAACTCACTTAAGGATAATTACTTGGTTAAGAAGTATCTAAGCAGGATTAGGAGACGTATTACCTAATTGATAATCAGAACATCCAGGCCCATAGACCTAGGACCCAATAAGGTCAGTATATAAAGGGAAGAGCCCCTAGGTAAGAACATTTATTCATTCTTGAATAATTACTAGGCATCCTTGATAGCTCTGAGCCAAACCCTTACTTGGGCATCATAGTGCATTTTGCAGGTGTAATATCACAAAATTTAATTAAGGTAATTAAGATGATATTTACGTAATTAAACGAATTTACGAAAGGGCAGTTTGGTCTTTGTCGGAGGGGCGGGTGCAGTTAGTAATTGCTGAACGCACCCCCTGTTTCTTGTTAAAAGTCAGCAGATACGTTTTCTGCTTGTTGGCTTCTTCTCTTTTCTTCTCCTTTGGTTCTCCTCTCCTCCCAAGCTCTCTTCTTGCCACTTCCACTTGATTAGTGGCCGAAATCCTAAAGCAAGCAAGGAAGAAGGCCATTTTCCTTGTTTTTGGTTGTGTTTGAGCTTTGGGTGTTGGTGATTTGAAGAGAAGAGCGGGTTTTGCCTCTGCCCATTTTCGTTCGGCGCCGCTAAACCGTGATTGGAAGCCGTAGAGTGCTGGTCTACCCTCCATTGTGGTGTGTTGAACTCTAAGGTTTGAAATCTCCTCCTATATCTCCTTGATTTTGAGGTTAGGGTTAGGGTTTGGAGTGAGATTGATGTATGCTGAGTTTAAGAGGTTGAATCAGTTTTTAAGCATGATTTGGAGTGGGTAGAAGTTGGTTTTAAGTTGATATGGTGTTCCATGCATAAATCATGCATGCATGTTCATGACAGCCAAGAACACCTATTTGGGCAGTTCTGGTGTTTTGCCCATAGCAGGAGCTATCGGTGTCCAAATGGTGTAAAACCAGTGCCATTTGAAAGCTAAGAGAGTTAGCTTCACTCTGGAATTTTCGTGCTATTTTTGGAGTCTCCTAGAAATTGTGGTGCAGAGTTATAACAGGCTGTTATACTCTATTTTTAGCAGATTTTTCTGCTGCAGAGGGCCATTTTGCAGAAAGCATAACTTTGTCTAGGATGATCCAAATTGAGTGATTCCAGTGGCTATAGAAAGATGGGTATGTGAAATTTATGCCTGTAAAATATCAGCTCATTTGGATGAGTAACCTAGTGTGGGTTGTCCTCGAAAGATGGCTGGTTGAGTTGGTCTATTGCTGTCAGCATTATTTTAGTGTGTGACAGTTCTGGTTTTTGATTTGCTGCAGAGGCTATGGTTTATGGTTTTTGATGAAACCAGTTTTGTTTAAAATATAAGAGATGAATCTTGATGCCTCTAAATTCTCGTGATTTTAGGAGCTTCCCACAAGGATTTATGATTTTTCTAAGTGGGTGTAAAATCTGCAGAATTTTATGCAGCATTTATGCTTTCCGTATGTTTTGTTAAAAATATATGCTTTATGCGGATTGAACGGTCTGTGATATGCGTTTGTATGCCTTGTTAGGGCTTGACACAAACCATCGCTCTAGGAGTGGAGCTTCAGAGCACGGCTTTGCCAGGTAAGCTCATCGTTCTGGGGATTAGTCCCTTTCTCTTGTTTACTACCAAGTGGGTGAGTGATTCATGCCATACTTGTTTTGCATTGTTTATGGGCATGCTGTGGATTGAACGGTACTTGGAGTGATACTCAGTCCATTCCAGAGATGTATGATGAACCCTAGGGTAGACACTGAGATAGGGTGAGGGTAATGAGACGCCTGATGTGGCAGGTGTGGAGGGCCTTGGGCCTTGATTGATGAACACTGTGAGAGTGTTCTTGATTGAGATGAAAACCACGAGGTGCTCATTGCTGGAACCTACAGGATACTGGATTGGTATCGGGCTAGTTGAGGTTCCCTAGCCAGAGGAAGAGTTTGACGACTCCCTGGAATAGCTGAGATTCCATGGGAGGTGCCACTACTCTCCGCCTAAAGTCCTAAGGGTGGATTGCCCAGCGTGGATGTTCCTCCTTAGGCAATGATGTATGAAGTCCTGAGTTGAGAAGCTCCTCAGGCAGTGTGTGTATGAAGTCCTGAGTTGAGACGCTCCTCAGGCAGTGGTTTGGAAGTCCTAAGAGATTGAGTGCCTCCGGTGTGAGATGATCTCTCTTAGGCATGTGATTGAAAGTCCTGGTGGACGGTGCTCCCGTTGTGGATGACTCCCCAGGCAGAGAAAGTCTTGTGGGACGGTGCTCCCGTTGTGGATGACTCCCCAGGCAGAGAAGGTGTGGATGACTCTTCAGGCATGAGACGGGTATGTTGTATCTCTAAGAGAGGGCTTCCCGCGGGGATGAGAGCCTAGAGCCTCTTAGATGAGCCATATCTGGATCCTTGAAGTCCTGAGTTGAGACGCTCCTCAGGCCATATATATATATGCGTAGTCTGAGTTGAGACGCTCCTCAGGCCATATATATGTGAGAAGCCCTGAGTTGATGGATTCCTCAGGCAGTGTGTGTGTAAAGCCCTGAGTTGAGACGCTCCTCAGGCCATATGTATGTGAAGTCCTGAGTGGATGGAGTCCTCAGGCAATGTGTGCATGTTAAGTCCTGAGATGAGGGATTCCTCAGGCAATGCCTGGTTCAGAGGATGAGGCGAGGCCTCTCTGATTTGAGAAGTGTCCTAGGGAGGACACTATGTTATAGTACCTCTGTGAGACGGGCTATGAGAGCCAATATGAGATCCTGGTGCCATGATTATGGCTTTGATCTCTGTGAGATGAATTTCAGATGACTGTGAGAGCCAAGATGAGGTGGAATACCTCTGATGCTGAGAGCATCCAGATAGTACCCAGAGAGCTGGGGAAGGTGTGATAGCCAGAAGGATGTCCTAGGCTTTATATATGTGTGTTTATGTGTGATGCTTGGGGTGAACCAGGGTAAGGGAGGATCTCCCAGAACTCTGAGCTTACTGAGACGTCTGTCTCACCCTGTATGGGGTTTGTGGTTTTCAGGTACTTCTAGAGGAGAGAAGTTACCACAGGGCAGGAGGCCCTAGCTGAGGGTGCTGGAGTGGTCATGGGCTACAGATGAAGATTAGAAGAGTTTTATATTGATCTTCGTCTTGTATTTTCTGTATAAGTATAGGGTGTGAGTGTACACCCATTGTCTGTACATATTTATGTTGCATAACCACTGATGTGGTAGAGCTATGAGTTGTATGTATATGTACAGGCTATGTATGTGTATGAGTTATGTTCCCTCCTGATTATCTCTGTTTAGACTTTTATGTTCTCTGCCTATGTTGTTTTATGTTTGAGTTAACTGGATCCTCAGGGGCTTGTTTATGATGCTTTGTGTTGTGTTTTATATTCCATGCATAATGTAATCAAGAAAAACGATTCTATCGCTTCCGCGCTGCGTTTAGTTAACGCTAATAGTGCGCTTATGATATTATTAATGATAACACGTCCGGGGTGTTACAGCAGGTACATCCCCCGCTCTTTCGAACTCTTATGCACTGGAGACATCGACAAGTTATCATTAGAAAGACCCTTCGCCACAACAGGAGACCCTTAGTGACAGGAACTTTGTGGGGCCCACTATGGGGTTGAGTAAGATATATCCTGACCCAAAAGAACTAGACTGAATACAATAGTAATGGAGAAACCGGATGATCAACAAAACAAAGAAATACATGTAGGAGACCAGATCGACTTGTCTTTGATAGTGTAAAGATTACAAGCTCAATTCTCGGAAATGCAAATGAACCACACCGACGAAGTTGTCACCTTTCGGCATGAGAATGTCCATCTGTGAGAAGCTCACAGGCTGCGACAGGCTGAGGCTAACCCACCTGAAGGAGGAGAGGCTAAGTCAACCGTAGTTGGCTTACCTGGGGCTACCAAGTTGAGTGTCTGTCTAAATACTATTCCCCTATCGCTCAACACTTTGGGAAGACAATTGCTACAATTCAAGAACCCTTTTGTTCCTAGCATCATGGAGGCGACTCTCCCTTCCAATTGGAAAATTTTGACAATTGAGAAATATGATGGTGTTACAGACCTAGACGAATACATGGATGTATATATCACCCAAGTAAGCCTATACACCACAGATGATGCAATCTTCTGCCAAGTGTTCCCGATGTCGTTGAAGGGGCAGACCCTTCATTGGTTCACGTGACTACCCCCCAACTCCGTGGATTCATTTGACACCTTGGCTTGGCACACAGTGCGCCACTAGCCAACCTCACCACCTAACATTTGTGGCCCTCATCAACATCATGTAGGAAAAAAGGGAACCATTGTGAACCTTCATTGAACTTTTTAGAAATGTTACGCTGAATATTTGAAACCTTGACCCCGTAGGGGCTATACACCATTTGCTAACAGCGTTAAGGCCAAGACCTTTTTTGAATAGCCTATGCAAAAAACCAGCATCCGATGTCAACGAACTTCGGAGGAGAGCGAATAAGTACATGCAGATAGAAGAGTTGGCTGAATACAGGAATCAGGTCCAAGTGGACACTATGTCGTCCAAAAATGACAATGACAAGCTCAACTCTAACAAAGCTCTCGACAATGGGAGAAGGGATCGGCCACCTCATGAATCGCGTTATGCTCACTACACTCCTCTTACCTCCAGTAGATGTCATATCATGGACCAGGCTTTGGCCATAGACATTTTGACCATGCCAAAAAGGGCCAACACCCTACCAAAAGCTGAATACTCAAAACGTTGTCGGTATCACTACAATCGCGATCACTCGATAGTAGAATGCAGTTACTTGAAAGACATAATAGAAGAACTTATCGAGCTTGGTCATCTAAAGGAGTTTGTCCACAAGCCACAATCATATTGACCTAAAAATACGTACAAACCAGAGTCAAGCCGAGGGAAGGATCAAGAACTTATAGGTAGTTCAGAAAGGTGGATGAGCCACAATTGCTCGAGGGAAAGAGAGGAGAGATCCCTCAACCAACCGAGGCAAGTCATAAACACCATTGTCGGAGGAAGAGACACCACCTATGCGTGAAAAAGGCACCTGCAGCAAGTCTGGTCTGTCAATATGGTCTCTCGACATTGAGTACCCAACATGCCTCCTATAACTTTCACATCAGATGACTTCAAGGAGATCGAACCAGTGCAGGATGATCCCATGGTTATTAGTGTGGAAGTACTCAATTGCATAATCAAAAAAACCCTTGTAGACCAAGGAAACTCGGCAAACATCTTATTTTGAAACACCTTCAAGAAGATAAATATACCTAAATCTAAAATCCTCTCACATGATGACCCATTGTTCAATTTTGCCGAAGAACAGGTAGGGAGGAAAACGTGTATGTGGCTTTACACTAAGTTTGGGCACGAAGGGCCACTACATAAAGATAAAAATACGATATGTGATAGTGCATGCTCACACATCATACAATATACTCTTCGGTCGCCCCTCACTTAATGCTCTGGGCACAATGGTTTTAACCCCCCACCTAGCGATGAAATTTTCGTCAGACGCCGGGACCATCATAATTGTGCACGTTGATCAGACGAAGGCCAGAGAATTCTGTATGGTCTAGTTCAGGTTATGTCCTCATGCAAGGGAGGCAACCCAAAATTCGTTCAATATGTGGAGGCTAGGACAGGAACTGAAGAGGTGGAGGAACTAGAGCTTGATCTGATAACTAACAATGATAACCAGGTGAAGTTGGTAGAGGAGACATCCACTTTCCAGCTTGACCTAAGGAAGGACAAGTCACCCAGTTTGGAAACCGACTCTCCAATGACGACCATGGTCGAATACAACGGGTTATCCAGGAGCACTAACATGTTCTCTTGGGCTGCAATAGACATGATCCAAGATTTCACTGTCATAGGTTAGCTATATGTAAAGATGCAAAGCCCGTTGCCCGGAGAAAAAAGAAATATGGAGGAAGAGAGGTGCTGAGCAATATGGCAGGAAGTGGCCAAGCTTATGGTGGCCCAGTTCATCAAGGAAATTGACTATTCCACTTGGCTTTCTAACGCGATCATGGTCAAAAAATCAAACAAAAAGTTGAGGATGTGTACAGACTACACAGATTTGAATCGAGCATGCCTGAAGGACGCATACCCACTCCTTAACATCGACTACTTGGTTGATGGAGAAGTCAAACACAGATTGTTGAGTTTTCTTGATGCATATTATGGCTATAATTAGATAAACATGGACCCAAGGGACGAAGAGAAGATGACATTTATCATCGAATCCACAAATTTTTGCTACAAAGTTATGCCATTCGGACTCAAAAACGCCGGAGCAACGTATCAGCATTTGATGGACAAGGTGTTCAAGGGGCAGCTCGAATGAAACCTTGAAGTTTACGTAGATGACATGGTGGTCAAATATGATGATTTGGCAACCCACATTGCGCATTTGGAAGAAGTTTTCGACCAACTTAAAAAGTATAACCTGAGGTTGAACCCCGAGAAGTGTGTCTTTGGGGTGCAAGGGGGCAAGTTTCTGGGTTTCAAGATAACCCACCATGGAATACATGTTAACTTGGAGAAGAGCCAAGCCATCCTGAAAATGAGGAGTCCGTGAAATTTGAAAGAGGCTCAAAGGCTAGTCGGCAAGATAGTCTCCTTGTCAAGATTTTTTGCAAAGAATTGCTAAGAGAGTCAAACCAATCGTGAACCTCCTCAAGAAAACCAACAACTTTGTTTGGAACGATGAGTGTGAAAAAGCTTTTCGGCACCTAAAGGTAACATTGGCAATGTCATTTGTCTTGTCAAAGCCTGACACTGACAAAAAGTTGATTGTCTATCTTTTGGTTTCGGAGGAGGCCATAAGTGTGGTGAGACCAATATATCTTTTGAGTCGAATGTTACAAGATCCATAAATGAGGTATTAGATGATGGAAAAGGTATCCCCCCACTCTTTTAGACTTGTACGTATCAGACACATCGATAAATTATTAGCAGAGAAACACTTCAGCATAAGAGGAGATCCTTCGATATATGGATAAATGTCTAATTCGTTAATGACAGGATCACAATTATGTTATTACTTGATAATAAATTAACTGTTCAAAATTTTAAGAGATTTTTATTCGTAAAATTTAAATAAAGATTAAAAATAGAAATCTTAAAAAATTTAGACGCCCAAAGCCCATAGGATAAGAAACCTTTACAAAATTGTAAGGTAGGTTAATTGAATCTCTGAAAAATGCAGTGACTGAAAACGGTAGCGCAAAATCAGCACCAGGTGGCAGTGCATTGTACATACACAAATAAAACAGACAACAGTTTTATTTATTTTTTCTTACAAAGAGAAATTAGAAAGAAAAAAAACTAAGAAAGAATAGGGACAGATATGGGAGAGGAAGAATAAGGAGATAGGGGTTGATGACAACGAGGAACAGAGTGCAGTGGTGTGTGGGAAAAAGGACAAAGAGCAACCTGTCCGATCAGTCTCTATGAGTGGCGCTCGAAATTTAGGGAAGGATCTCACTACTCCCACCCACACCCTTCAATTTCCTTTCTCACCCGTTCTTTTCACGGCATTATTCATTTTTTTATTTTTCACATTACATATTACATTTAATATTATTTTTTAAGAAAAAAGCCTGTGGCGTGTTGTAAGAAGAAAATGGTAGAATAAAGTATAATTTAGCAAAGATTTAGTCTGATGACACTAGATATATATTCTCTTGGTAAACTACTATTTAACAACTTTAGGAGATAAATATAGGCTAACCCACGCTACTTCACGTGTCGTCGTCGGCACTATATACTTTTTATTTTATTTTATAGAAATCATGGGGACTTCTCAATGCATTAAATAAGAGATTAATTTTATTAAATGGCCGTTATTAATTTAATTTAATTCTTTTACATATAATAAAAATCAAATATAAATTTTTTGTTAAATAAATTTTCGCACTTATTAACATAACAAAATTTTATACTATTACTGCACCAACTTTTTGAATTAGCACTATATACACTTTAAATGGACAGAATAAAATTTTTATTTCTGTAAATATTTTTTATTTGTTTTTATTTTTGTACCGTTCCTTTTTTGGTCTAACAACATAAGTTTTTGAACTGTTCTAAATATATATATTTTTTTTTTGACTTAAGATTATATTCTTCTAAAAGGGAAATATTTTGATCCTTATTATTGAGCCAACAAATGATAATTGAAGCTACTATTATTGTGTGTATTTTAGTCATTCTCACATCTTTTTTTAAGTTCATGTTTAAATTAATTTTTCCATATTTATTTATAAAAATAAAAATAGTTTATCTTATAAATTAAAAATAACTAATACATAAATTAAAAATAAAATATTTTCCATTAATTTTTGCAACTTTATAAAGAAGCTAAAAAATCATGTAGATTTTCTTAAGCTGATTTTAACTTATACATAAATTACTTTTAGTTTATAGAAGACTTTTATTTCATTTTTATTTTTTCTTTATATAAGTGTTTATGGAAAAAACTTATCTACACAAGGACATAAGTAAATTTTTAATTCTCATGAATATTTAAAAATATATATTTTTAGTATTTAGAAATATTTTTGTGTTGATTGGTGTCTTTATTCTTTTAAAAATGAATGACTTTGACTCTTGCTATTAAGTTGTTTCTTGTAAATGTTTAGTTGCCCAAATGTGATTCAACTAACTACTATCATATATAGATTCTATTTAGATGAATTTTTCCACAAATACTTTTAGGAGAATAAAATTATTAAAAGAATAAAACAAATTGAGCTTTTTTATAGGCTAAAATTAACTTATTACTTTTTCGTAGAAGTTATTTTTATTTAACTTAATTCTTCAAAAATTAAGGTACATAAATTAACTTTTTCTTATAATTTTTTTTTATGTATGCACTTATATTCTTCTCCAAAATATTCTTATATGGAAAAGTTCATCCAATTCATCCAAATATAACTATTTCTGGTCACTTTATCCCTAATTCTCACATCAACACCCTTCCTCTTCTTTTACTCCTTCTTTTCTGCTTTATATATGAGCTCTTCTGTGTTTTTCTTACCTTCATCTTTTGTCGTTCTATGATCCCTGGCCTCTAACGTATATATTTCATCTTCTTTTCTCATTTCTACAATTTTTATAATAATAAAAATAATTTACTCATAAAGCAATCATCAAATTATAGTAAGGAACGATCCGAAAAATCAAAAGTGCATGAATGGGCAAGAAGAATAGTAAGCTTAACAAATATATATATATATATATATATATATATATATATCTGTTTGTCTAAATTTCTCTAAAAGAACTTGTAAAAGAAAAAATAAAATAAATTTTTTATAAATTGAAATTAACTTTTGCATCAATTAATTTGTAGGAACTCTCTCATCTAAGTTATATGAAAATTTTTACAAATTAACTAAAGCAGAATTTAATTTTAACACTATTAAAAAAAGTTAATTTTAACATATGAAAAAACTTTTTTTTTTATTTTTTTCTAAGAAATCCTTTTTTGGAGAAGCTTACTCAATATATATATATATATATATATATATATATATATATATATTGAAATAATTGTTGTCTTGTTGAGAAGGATGACGATAAGGAGGGTGGCACATCACAAAACGCGAAAGGTGGACGTAGTAATAACAACATGAAGCACAAACTTGCTAAGAGGGAAGAATAAGATGAAGGAGTAGAGGAAGAAAATAACGTGACTACTTAGTATTTAACACAAACTCATTTTATACATAAGTTAAAACAAGTGTTTAAAGAAGTTAAATGATAGAATTTTTATAAAAGCTACTTGAAGTACATAATTAACTAATGTAAAAAAAAAATCATTTTAATTACTTCTTTTTCCTACAATACGTATTTATTAAGAAAAGTTTATCCAAATATAACTTACTACTTTATAATTAAATGTGCTCAAAAGTGACAGTGTTGGGTGCATAATGATCTAAGAGTTTCTCCAATGGATAAACCCTACAACTAATTACATTGGATTCAGATACATCTGTAGTCAAATAACTCTATGGTTGGTTATCTTGGCCTACGGTTTGCCCTAGCTAGTTACTGTAACGATTCGTTTGCATTTTAATTTGTCTTGTGAACGCAAGATTTTTATCCGAAGAAAGCATCAAGTGGGATACGTATCTTCAATAAACTTCAACGAAAATTTTGAAACCGATGGAGAGACGTAAAATAATGCTTATCCAAAATCGTTTTTCAAAAATAAAAACTTCTGCCATTAATTTGAATAATTGATTCCTTGTAAAATAAATCATGAAAAACGATTTTGATCGATCATAAAATTGTGTGGCTTTATTGAAGCCAGAACAGCGTTTCATGTTGGGTAACTTAGCCTACAAATTTCTCTAACGATCATGAGTCCCTTGTCTTTATTAGGACATTTTGCATTCTGAATGCTCAGGCTTCAAACGTCCCCCCCATAAATCTGTCCCTGGTTACAATCCAAACTTTACATGGCATCTATTTTTCATATACAAAACATGTTTTCCACGATAGCGGAACAAGGACGATTATACAAGAACCGTCTTAAAAGAAAAAGCGGTAAATATTTGAAAAATTTTAAAGACTTTAACACAATACAAAATCGGTTTCTTTAAGAACCATCTTAAAAATCGAGACTTCAAAGACGGTAGTCATAATCCGTCTTCGAAAACCTTTTATTTTCCTTTTATCTCGCGTTCGGGCACAGTTCCCTCTCACATTCTACTTAGGGTTCCTCAATTATCTCCATCTCCCTGCTCTCTGAGCACATCGAAGTCGTTCCATTCAATGCCGACAACATCTGCGAGGCACCACCACCACGTCGTCAAGACCAAAACCTTTCACCCAATACTTTCTTCTTTCTCTCACCAAAACCTTTCACCCAATACCTTCAAACTCCGACACATGCAAAGGCGAAACACGATCATTCCTACGCGGAATCAACGTGAACCAATTACCTTCCGTCGTGGACACCGAGGAGGAAGCGGGAGTTTCATCTCCAAACAGCACCGTCTCTAGCGTGAGTGGACAGCGTAGCAAGAGAGAAGAACCCAACGACGAAGAACACGACATGGACAGAGCCTGTTCTCGCGGAATCAGCGACGAAGAAGATGCTGAAACCACAAGGAAAAAAGGGAAAAGATGAAGGAGGAAATGATTGGTGAGTTTTTTTTGTCTTTCTCATTTTTGTTAATGTTTATTGGGGCTTTCTGACTTTATTATATCTCTTGTAGTATACTTTGCTAAAATGGCTGTAAATTCGGATTGAAGAAAGAATATTATTGTTTTAGGTTTATTGATTATTATGGTTAATGTTTGGATGCTTTAGTGCTTTCAAGGAAGGAGTTAGTTACAAAGATCAATAAAAGTTTGATTGATCCCATGGGCAATCTGAGGAACTTGAATTCGGGTGACCCATGTATGGCAAACTGGACAGGGGTTTGGTGCTCTGATAGGGAGGAGGCTGATGCTTACTTCCATGTCCAAAATCTTTATGCATTATTTATCCTTCTACTTTCTTTTTTTTGTTCTCAATTTCAAGTCAGGAGTTTATTGCTTCCTTTCATTCTTTGTAATTGAGTTTGAACAAAAGGAACAATGGGTTCAACCCAAAGGGGCCAGAGGTAAAAGGAATCTATACCAATTATGCTTAGCTAGTTTGGATATTTTAATTCTGCAATTTAACAGTAGTGTAACACTTATATATTTTGTCTATAGCTCATTAATTCTCAACCAACATAAATTATTTTAATTTTATCTGTTTTAGGCAATGCATGCTGCTCCAATGTACATCACAGAGATAGCTCCAACACCAATACGTGGACAACTAATATCTCTAAAAGAGTTATTTATAGTATTTGGGATGGTTGTAAGTTCTTCAGCTCTTGAACTTTCTAGGAGGACCTTAAATTTTATTGTGTGTTCTATAAATGCAATAAGTGAATAAACTTTTTGAATTTTTCCTTCCTTCACCGTGTAAATCTCCATTAAAGCCAATGTTTTAAGCTTCCAACATCTCCTTTTCCCCTGTCATGTTTTTAAATGACTTTGGTTAACATAAGTATACAATTTTTTCTTAAAAGTTATGAACTGGCTTTTCTTCTGTTTAGGATTGAAGTGATACAAAACTGGCTCATGTCAATTTTCTTGGACTATGACGTGATTACTGTAATGAAGGCTGGCAGACTAAGGTTCTCAAAGCCTAATATGTATTAATAAGTAAAGGCATGGCTTTGACTGACATGAAAGTAGGCAGAGTTATATTACTGTTTTGAAAGTAGAATTCTTACAATCATTGCTTCAATTATGAATGGGAAGTAACCTGTTAAGGCATGCATGTCTACAACAATATACATATATATGGTTTGGATTGGAAGTAACCTATGGCTGATTCTTTCCCAGGCGTTGCTTTACTTGGTATTATAACTAATAGTATAAAATAAGTATAAAATAAATTATAAGAATAGGAAATTATAACTGACAGTATAAAATAACTATAAAATATACTTAATAAGTATTATAACTAACAGGAAAATAAATTATATACAACAGGAAATTATTTACGTGTCCTTTCTAGCTTCTTTTTAGTTTATCCCTTTTGTCTAGATTTTCTAATACTCTCATCACCATTTTCACATAATGACCACTACTTTTAATTTACTCCCTAACAGCAGCTACACTGGAAACACTAATCCTCATAATGGTAGCAGAAAAAAGAGTCATTTATTGAAAGATTCCAAAAAGAGCTACTACATATATACACACTTATGGTTATAAACAACCTTTATTCTGTGTTGTTCTTGTTAGGTGTTATTCACAGTTGTACTACTTGTACTGTTATTACTATATTTCTAATAATATTATTACTTTTTCCGATGAAAAAAAGTTTTATTGGACATACTTTTTGACAATTGAACAAGAGATATTCGTTGTCTTGATTGACACTTTTCATAAACCTGGGTTCAAATTACATGTCTTGGTGCTACATCATTTGTTTTGTTTGGTACGATGTTATAATCATGCTTTTATTTGGTTTACTTGTATTAAGTACGTACCAAATAAATAATTATAGAGTTCCACCTTTTTTAGCTAGAAACTGGTTCTCTAACTGAACCTCTTTGGGATGTTGCTACAAGTCAATATTCATACTCAAGTAATGCAGTGTTTGTAAGTGAGTTTACCATAAAACTTCTAAGCACTTCATTTCCCAACATGACATCAACAGAGGTAATTGGAGTGAAATAAATAATTTGTGTTCCTTTAAGTTTTTTCCTACTGCAGATAATCTCATTTTGCTTTTATATGGTCAAGTGATGGGTCAAAGTTACGTGTTGCTTATAAGGTATGATGCATGATAATTTCTTTCAAAAAAAAAAAATTCATAATGTAGCATCATTGCCACTCCTAACTAGTGAATTACTTGATACAAGGCTTTCTAAGAGTATATACTGAGGATGCAGCTTCAAAAGCATATCCAAAATCTGAGACAGTGTCATGTGAGGATTTTGAGACTTCATTCAAGTTTCCATTTCTTGTTTCTTAATTAACATCTCCCTCTCTCTTTCATCTTTCTCCATATGATGCCTTGAATAAAATATTTTGTGATGAATATTTATATTGTTTTCTGCATAATAAAATAGCATATTGTTGGGGAGGTGCGATTGCTAATTAGAAGTAACCTCTTAGGATTGCCTGGTGTGAGAAAAAAGGATCTCAGAGTTGTAATTAGCCACCCTCAGTTTATATGTTATATAATAATTCCTTTTTTTTTACACATGACCATGCTTAAGATTCCAACAAATTAAACCTCAATGCTAGTTTTAAGTGAGGCTTTGGAATTAAAAAACAAATGTTTATTTCTCAAACATGCATGCTAGGTACACTGTTGCTTTTTCTTTGATGGCAGAGTACTTATTCTTAAAGCTTGGCATGTGATCTGGACCATCTTTCATGGCAAAGTACCTAGGCATTTGTTGTGTACTTGGAGCCATGGCATGCTGATATGTTATTTATTATTAGTGCTTATAAGTTATTTATTCTTATTACCGTGTAAATTTCTTGAAGTGCTTTTACTTATTTATTATTAGTGCTTTTTTTTACAAAATATATTTTGTAACTTGTAGTATAAAGCAAAGAAGGTTGTCCAGGCACAGGGCCTCTGGTTCGAAGTTTTGTATCATAGACAAAAGGTCCATATACAGTTCTAACTTTATTCTGATCACTGTCTTTTCTGTGTTGAGTGTCCTCTGCTTTTATGGGAAAAGTTTAATTTATTTTTCCTTTTTATTCTCTTCTCTTATAACTTTATAAGTGCTGATACAAAACAAAGCAAACCATGTTGCATTTTGCAGTATATTTTTTCTTTTTAAATATTGTACAAGAGCAATGCTAAATTATATGATTGCTTTTTGACACCTTATTTTAAGGCATTATTTTATTTGATAAATTTCATGTGGTCCCAAACTTAGGTTCACTTTCATGGATCCACGTTTCAGTGAAGATCAATCTAGTTTTATGGTAGTAAGGTAAACCATGAAAGTAATAAAGACTTGTGTTGATTAATGTTATATATATAATGTTGTGGGTGTGGTAAAGCAACCAAAATAAACTATGTTTGAGGTTCCACTTTTATACATTCAATGCTTATTAGTAAGTTCCCTATTATTATAGAAGTCCAACGTATAGTAAGTAATTAAACCGAAAACAATATTTTGATATATTGAGATGTGGTTTTGATTTTATTTTTAAACTGAAAGTATTACAAAATATTAATAAAAATTAATGTTCTAATACAAAGATTAAATCAAATAAAAAAGACTTTTAAAAAATATATGTGCATTACTTATAAGATACTATAAATACCTGTAATAACTTCTATTGTTGAAAAAAGCTTTTCAAATTAAAATTGTTTAAATTTCATCTTAAATCAACATTGTTGTCAGATAGATTAAGTGGGTTAGAAATGTTTTTTTGTTGAGGCTAAAATGTGAAAATTACTTAATTATAAAACTTTAATAAATGATTTCACAACTCAAAAGGATAGAAGATTAATTAATAGAGGATTAGTAATTTATATATTTTGCACAAATACATACATTTTACACAAAATCATGTAGTACCCAATATTCATTTTTCTTGAACTACAGAAGCATGATTTACATTGTTACTTAAGAAATGGTGCAGTTGGTATCTGAAAATTTGAAGACCGTTTAGGGATTTTAAGGATCATTTCTTGAACTACAGAAGCATGATTTGTATATAACCACAGTTAGAAAAGTTCTGAATCAACATTTTGAAGAAATAGCTGACAAGGTACTTAATGTTTTGACTTATCCTTGTGAAGCCTAGTATTTTGAAAGAAAAGCTTTGGATTTAAATCATTGAAGAGGAGACTGTAAAAGACATTATTTAGGCAGGTTCTAAACCAATATATATTAATTGTCTTAACCAAAAATAATCTTTTAGGTTAAACATTCAGCTTGGAAGACTCGTTGATCCTTTCTGTCACCTTGTGGGCCTCATCATGATTTCTGAACCAGCTTTTTCCTATTGCCATTCTCATCACTATGCTGTTTGTTAGCTTCAAAAGCTCATCTCCAACATTCACGACCTCACATGCTTCACTTTTCACTTTCATCATCAACAAAAACCTGTGCAAAGTTTCTTTATGAACTTCCAGAAGGGTCCATATGGAGCAAACCCGAAATCAGATGAGTTGTAAGTGAGGTAATTAATAGCAACATTTGCTGGTCTATTGGAGAAGGAAAGATCGTGGGTTTTGAAGATCTCTTTGGCTATTTATGAAGATTATTCAGTCACAGATTTGAATTCTGGCTTTAATTAAGAAGGTTAATAGAGTATGTTACATATCAAATGGTAGCTAATAAACTAGGAAATAGAATCGATTGTGTGCCTGGTAATTCATGAGACCTAGTATGTCTCCTGTGAATTTTATTTCAATTTATATAATTGGGCTCCTGTGAATGTCCTAAGAAATATTCTGCTACACTATGGTTGTTATGAATGTGAGGTTGAGAAATATTGTTGATATATTTGAGACTTTCTGGATGCATGTTATAGTTCTTTCCATGCAAACTGCTTGTCAATGTATGGTAATTGGTTTAACCTTTGTGGCATGATTAGAACACGCTACTTTGACCATTGCTCTTATTTTTTTTTTATCAGCATAAATGTATATTCAAATGTGTGATTAGGCACAGGGTTCTGCTAAATCATAGAAACAAGATTACTAGTATTGTCATCACAATGTTCCCATGCCATTAATGAAAAATAGCACTAACTTTTGAGGCCTTCAAATAAGAAAAAGGAAAACTTTTCCTGTTTAACTTTGAAACTTGATTTCTCTTTCGTTCCTTCATCAGCTTCAATTCTGCTTCAAGGACTTTGGCTTTTGTCTGGAACTCATCTTTTTCTTGTTCAAATAGTTGTTTGGTCTGTTGATGCTGCCTGTTTATTCTTTTGTTGTGACTGAGTTTAGTATGTTGGACACATCTTGTTTCTTTTGCCTTCAAGTCATTCTCCAACTGCAGATGTTTCTCTTCCATGGATGCTATAGTTTTCTTGCAGTCCTCCAATTCAGACGCAGCCTGCTCTAAAGCTAGTATCTTTAGTCCAGTTGATGTCTTCTCTGCCTTCACATCTTCACATAGTTCAGATGTTAGGCACAATGAGGCTTCCAGTTACTCTTTCTCGGAATTTGTAGCATCGACCTCATTCTTTAAGGGTGTTTCTGCCATCACATGTTCACATAGTTCTTGCTGTCTTTCATATTCAGTCACTCTGACCTTTAATTCAAGGGCATTTATAGTACTTTTGGATTTTAGATCTCTTGATTTGTAGTCTTCCAACAGCTTCAACAACTTTTCATGTTCAGTCATCGTCTTGAACGTTAATGCGCACAAGAATAAGGGAAATGGAAACACTCACGAAAACTGAACAACAACAACGGCAACACGATATCATTTCCACTGACTCGTCTTTGGTGGATACATTTAATGTCCTGACTGTGTAAACTCACAGAGGATAACAGGACACGCAACATGTTTGTTGAATGTCCTGACTGAAAACTAAATGCTGGAACACCAGCGTAATTTGGAAACCCATTTGCGATATGAGCTTTTAATATTTGAGTCTCACTTTTTCAATGACTTGTCTTTTTAATAATTTTTCATTATCTTTTAACTGTTTTATGGCTTATTTTGTTTTAAGGTTTTGAATGAGTGCAGGTGATACAAAATCACGGTGGCCTTGCTTTCAAGAAGTTTTTATATCTGAGTTGCTCCAAGTGTAAGTGCGTCTTAGTCACTTTGTTGTGTGCAAATGCTTGATAATTTGAAGGTAGGTCGTTAGTAGTGCTAATTGTATGTGTTAATGTTGTTGGGAATAAGGAGACTCTGTAATTAAAGTTGGATCACCATGTTAATTTCAATGTTTAATTTGGTTTTCAAAGTGTTATTTTCAGACTTTATGGAAGCTGTAGAGGCAAAATCTTCATCTGGGTATGGAAAGCCGCCATGGGTATTTAGAGGTAGGCAAGTGTAACAAATCTTCTATATTTAGTTACTATTATTGCTCACTGAGGGTGGGGATTTAACTAATTAATTGGTTCTGTTTCTTGGTTTATCAGTGCCTAGTATCAACACCATCTTATGAAGGCAGAGAAAGCTCAAGCTTACATTCCAAAAGAATTCAAATTGGTTGAAGCTTTTGGGTAGGTACTTCAACATATCCTATGGTGTCTTTTATTGAAAGTTGCTTTAGAAGGGTCTCTAGAAAAATGAGAATATGTTTTATCATTGATTTGTTTTCCAATTGCCCCTGACATTAGTTTGTGCAGTTAAAAGGGCATGTGATTTTCTGCTTATTTATTTCGAAGTTTAATCATACTCCTTTGCCTTTAGCTTCAAGAAGAAACAATTCATCTTTATATATATATATATATATATATATATATTGTTTGGTTGAATTATTTCAAGAATTCAATTTTTTTCAAACTCATTTTGTGTGTAGTATTTGATGACTTGTAAGTTTCAGCACTTTGATAGCACTGAAATGGAATGTGGTTCTAGTTCCAAAGTCATGAAAAATTGTTTTCAAAATATGTTTACCAAAATGGATGCTTGTAGTAGTTTTTTTTGCATGTGATGGTTGTTGCTACCTACTATTTGCCCAATCAAAATTGGTCTGACTTGTGCTACTGGATTAAACCTCCAAACAAGCCTATAGTAGCACTTTATAATGATTACAACTTTAGTTACTAAAATTAAAGCAAACATGGAGGGGTTTTTTTTTTATCATGGCTATTTTGCCATATGTGACATTTTTAAATATTAAATTTCAAATTTTTTTTAAAAGATATTCTAAGACGATTTTTTCCAAAAAACCGTCTTAGAATCATTCATTTTTTATTTTATAAAAGACATTCTAAGATGGTTCTTAAAAAAACAGTCTTAGAATGTCACATTCAAAGACGGTTATAAACAAAGAATCGTCTTTGAATGCCCAATTCTAAGACGGGCCATCTTAGAATGTCTTCTAAGACGGTTATGACCAAAGAACCGTATTTGAATGTAACATTCTAAGACGATTTTCCTAAGAACTGTCTTAGAAAGATTTTTTTTCAATTTTTTTTTATTTTAAAAAATCCTTTCTAAGATGGTTCTTCTTAGAACCGTCTTAGAATGACCATATTCTAAGACGGTTTTACTAAGAATCATCTTAAAAAGTGAGGCTACAAAGATGGTTTTATAACTGTCTTTGAAAGTGATTACTTTTGACGACGCTCGATATAAAGACAGTCGTACAACCATCTTTGTATGGGTTGTAGAACCGTCTTTGAAAGACGATTTTGTAGTAGTGTATTGACCCTATTGGAATTGTTATTTGCCCCTACCAAGGGATTGATAGCTTTTTTATTCTAAGAATACCCTTCCCACGGAATCATGATTAACAAGATATACAACAAAATCATGATTTTATTCTATAATTTCCCCCCAGACATAGCAATAAATTACAATTCTATTGTTTTTTTTTGCACCCCTTTATCACAATGGAATCTCAACTTTGTAATTTAAGTTTTTTTTTATTACAACGGAATCAAGATTTCATTGTTATTTTCTTTGGCACCCCCCTTATCACAAAGAAATCATGATTTTATCCCTTATCACAAAGAAATCAAGATACCAATGTGATTAAAAAAAACTTTAACAATAGAATCTTGATTTCATTGCACTGTATTTTTAAAATTGAATCAAAAAAGAAAAAAAATGCATTATTGATTGAACATTGCAAAATTGCATTTATTGACTGAACATTATTTTCCCTAAGATGTATTTACTAAGCATAGTTTTTCCTGAGGCGTATTGATTAAACATTGCTTTTCTTGAGACATATTGCTTGGACACTGTTTTTCCCAAGGCATATTGATTGGACATTGCTTTTTTTTAACACATATACCAATCGTATTAAATATAGACATAATCTAAATTGTCTATATTGTCAACCAAAACCATTACGTTCTCCTCTACCTCAAAAACCTCTACCTCTAAAGCCACATTTCTCTAAGTCACCTCTACCTTTAATTTAGAATTTTTCTTAAAATATCAATCTCATGGTATTATGGATTGTGAATGTATGAGATTTGTGTTGTCTGAAGACTTAGGGAATGTGAATCCTAGACATGAGTTATATGTATATATGTGAAATATGATTGCTTGTGATGTTGATAATATTAAAATGAGATTATATTGATGATTATATTCATATGAGATGATGTTGATGTTGTTGATGACATTGAGATAAGATGATGTTGATGTCTGATGATGACATTGAGATAAGATGATGTTGATTTTAATGATGACTTTAATAAGAGATGATGTTGATGTTGACGATGTCTTATGGGGGATGTAGTGACCTGTTGGATATCCTTGGAGAAAGAAGATGATTATTTTAAGAATTTTAAGCATCCCTGGAGAAGGAAAATGATTTGCTTAGAATTTTTTTACTATCCACGGTCAGTGCATTGATGATGTCCATGTTTCATACTTCATAATTGCATGGAAATAGTATAAAATAGTGGCAGTAAGTATTTGTGGTTTTTCATTAGGAAAAATGTGGGTACTTGGGACATATCACTCGATTTGGAACTCCCTTGAGACTTAAGCTGATCACCATAGGGGGGAGTTGCTTGTACACGATAGGATGACCTCGACCAGTTACTTCATTGTTTTCCTAAGTGAGATTGTTATGTGGACAAGCTTAGGCTATTTCCTGACAAATGATACCACATTTCATTTGAGAGTTGAGTCAAGTGCATGCATCATTCTAAACATAATTTATCTTAATTGTTGAAAAATTTATGTCTAGTTTGTTAAATGTTGTTAAACTGATGGATATATTGAGATTGATTGTGATGGTTTGTTATCATTTTATTTTTAACTGTGGTCAGTTTATATTTGTTGATCTTTACAATAAAATCACCCTTGCAATTTTGTATCCTGTGGTTGGTACTTGTGATGATACGAACATTCATTCGTGGGAGCAAATTAGCAACAATAGGTGATGTTGGAAGGAGGTCCTTTTGTTGGAGTAGCCAAATCGACGTGATATCGTTGAAACTTATTTTGGGAGAGAAATGTGTTTTGTTATCAACGTTTTCTTAGTTGTTTCTTTTTTCTTTTTGATTGGGCATATAAATCCCAGGGTTAGATACATATAAAAATTGAATTATGTTCTAACATGTTAATGATATCTAATGGTTTAATATATATATATATATATGTATGTACTTATTTATTTACGTCTTTTTGAGTTGTCTATTAAGTGTATTATCAAGAAAAATTTACCCTCATTTTCATAATCAAAATTAATAGAGTTTTCATTTAAATTAAAATTACATGTTTAGAGTTGTGATATCATAGCGACGAGACAAGTCGTTACATCATTGCTGATGAAGTTGGTAACTTAATTGGAAGTGTCATCTCCGCCAATGTTGAAGAAACCCATTGCTACCATTGCTGAGAATGAAAATGTTGACGCATCTAGTAACACCCTTGAGGGTGTTACCAATGCATACCAAATGGAGGATTTAAACTAATGTTGCTCTTCTCTCATCTCCTCCCTTTTTATCTTCTCTATCTTTTATGACATGGAACAATTTAATTTTGTTTTGATAATGTTTGTAGAATTGGATATTTATTTTTGTGTGATTGTGATGTTTACATTTTTAATTTGGTTCATAGTTTTGTTGGTCTGTATGTCTTTAGTTTTGTTATTGTTACTACATTCCCCACAATGAGTGGTGAATTTGTTAGAGTGACGAACACTTTATTTAAAAATGTATAAGAATGTTTTCACTATAGTGTATCATACTTTTGTTGTAACGTATTCATTAGTATAAAAATTAAAAAAATAAAAAAGGTTCGCCATGGTGAGTGTCTCGCCATCACGAACTCCACTGACAAAATAAAAAAAATCAAAATAAAAATAAAATAAAATCTTGTTAGTCCTTTTGCTTGGTTTGAAATGATTGAACACATCACAACACTGAAAATAGATTAATTGTGTTATTTCTACAAGGACTTGTGTTTGTTGTTGTTAGATACAAGGGAAGCAAGAACAAGATCAAGATGATGAATGAGCCACAAGTCATAAAGAGATTTTAGCTTTTTACATGTCATTCAATTGAAGACATTTGTAATAGGTTAAAGTGTTTAGAAAGGCTCACCTTATGATCCCTACATTTCATACATCATTAGCATGCATACATGATTCATTAAAAGACATAAGGTTTCATAAAGAAGCAAGATAGTCATGGTTAAGTATTGAAAAATGATTTTCAGCATTGAATTAATCGATTACCATTCACCCTTAATTAATTACATTAATTGCTTCTTGATTAAACAGAACAAAACTTGATTGTTTTAATCGATTACCATCATTCAATAATCGATTACTTAGTATTAAACATAACTTCCCTATGATAATCGATTACGACAATCTGTAGTCGATTACTTAGTTCATTTGGAAAATAAAGTTCCCTATGTTAATCGATTACGAAGTGTATTAATCGATTACTATGCACATTTTGGAAACAGGGTTGCCTGCTTTAATCGAATACATCATGTATTAATCGATTAATTTGTTCATCAATCTTTTTCTAGGAAACTCAAGAACATTTTATTTTACCAATAATAAGAAATGTGTATATGGAGAATGAAATGGGACACGAATTAGAGGAAGAAAAATGACAGAAAAAATGTACCAAAAAATAGAGTAAAACAGGAAAATTTGGAAAGAACAAAACTATGTAAAACAAGATGAGAGAATAAAAGAGGAAGAAAAAACTAAGGACAACTTTGATTTCTATTTTTAAAAACTGTTTTTAGTTTTCAAACAAAAAGAAATTTTCTATATAAAGACATGATGTCTGTTACCTTGAATAAGAATTAGAAATTGCGAAATTGTGATAAGATTTCATATTTCTCTCAATTCAGATTAGAGATACACAGTGCCTTCTAGTTCTTGTTTCCAAAAAAAGTTCTCATGCATTGCTTGTAAAGTTGTTTTTGAAACAAGATTCAACAAGAGTTATTGGTAAAAAAAAAAAAATCAAAGATTTCATTCATTCAACCTTTCTACATACTGGTATATGCATTCATTCATTAGAGGATCATAAGGTTGGATCATTCTTGACTCTTGTCATTAGTATTTAGTTCTTCTTCTATTGTAAAGTTTCTAAATTCAAAAGGGTACTTTTGTAAATTGATTATAGAGAAAGGTTCTCTGGAAGGGGAGATTAGAGAAGGTTCTCTAAGTCTCTAGTCATCTTGAATTCAAAAAGGTATTTGGATTTCTTAATCTTTGTCTAGGTTTGATAAGGAGTGACAAATTGTGAGTTTTGTAAAGAACTAATTTGATTTAGTGAAACTCTAACCTAGTGTTGGTTGCAAGAAATTGGATGTAACTTCTCTTGTTGAGAGGTGAACCAGTATAAATTGTTGTCTCTTGTTTCTACTCTTGTTATCTTTCATTGCTTGTTCTTGGGTTGATCAAATCATAATCAATAAGAAGTAATTCAGACATTACATGCATTTCAAGGTGTATCTGGATTGAAAGAAAGTTTTTGATTTTAGAAAAGGGTGATTAAGTGATACAATCCGTTTAATTTTGCAAATTGTTTCAAGAAATTTTTTAAACTCTCTGTTTTAACCAATTCACCCCTCCTCTTGGTTATTTAAGTGTATTCATATTGTTTTCAGTTGTGAACATAGATGAATTCAATTGATTGGTGCATTTGGATGAGATCGGTTGTGTAACACTTTTTAATGAGACTCATGAATATGCTCATACTATTGGAAGGAGTGGACAACACTGAAAAAGGTGATTGGCCGATACTGTATGTATTATCTAGTCTAGCCCTCTATGTTGGAATTTGTCTTCTGTCCAATGGTGTGTCCAATATAGTCTACCTATGCATCGTTTAGTTTGTTTCAAATGGTTTTCATTAACATTGTTCTATTTAGTAACAGTTTTATCTAATTGTAACCGTTTTTCGATTATTTTGTTATTTGTATGCTCCTATAAGAGGAGTTAGTTAGCAGGGTTCAAGTAAGCGAGTTAGAGATAAAGCTTTTGAACCCAATGTCATTGCATATATTATTTGTTATTCACAATATAGTTTCCATTATTGTGTTATCTCTCTTACCCTTCTATCTTTTGTTTTCCTTATCTGTTTCTCAGTCTTAAACCCAACAAATTGGTATTAAAGCTCTGGTTTAGATCAGTTTTGCATATACTTCGTGGTGGGTCTAGGTCATTAGAGATCAATCATTTTGTTTTTATTCTTGCTGCATCTTAAAGATTTGACAAGAACATAATAAACACAATAGAGATTGAGAAATTTATAGGGAAGAATAGACTTGGAAGAAGTTCATCTTTGAAGTGAAAGCTACTGCAACCAATTGCTATAGTCGAGATTAGCTCCTTTGCAACCCAATGCCCTTTGTTAATTCCAGTTCCAATTTAATTAAGTTGCAAGTTTATAATGCATACCTCCCAAGTTCCTTATTATGAAATTTCTTGTGGAAATGATGCATACCTCCGAAGTAGCAAGAATAGACTTGATTATTATCTCGATTCAATATTGAACCTTGTGGAACAAATTCAAGTAAAGCAACAAGCTATGATGGAGAGTAAGATGTTACAAAAAGATTGAAACTGTATATGTCCAAGCCCAACCAAATGATGAAACATTGTTGACATTGACTATTCTAACAATTTTATTTTGAACTGTGAATTCTTTTCAATTGCTAAGTTTGCAACACTAACTATCACTTTGGAAATCTTCAAAAAGGGTTTAGTTGTTAAAGAGGATAACCATTGTGAGTTTTAGGCAATAGAAGGAAAACAATATGTATTAGTGAGGAATATAAACACATGATCGGAACTACGATTCACTATCGTTGAAGGATAAGAAAGGAAAGGAAACACTTGAATAAAATTATGGATCTTGTTTTGGAATTAAAACATGTTAGAGAAAAGAAGGGTACTTGCCACATCATTCATTCCTTTTCATACAAAATTTCTTTCCTAAAATTAAATATTTTTCTATTTGACCAACTAAACTAAACCTCATTCATATTAAAATTTCAAACATAATATTTAATAGTATTTTTCAAATTGAAATTATAATTGCAAGTCTTATTCTATGAATATACAAGATAGCTAAGACTAACTATTATAATTTCCTACCCCACCCTATTATAAACGTTTTCTTACATCAATATGTCTCTTTTTCCTTAAAATATATTTCCGAACTTATTTTTTTCAATTGTTGTAAAAAATGCTATTTTCTACGCTAAATTTTAATTAATAATATTTTACTTATTTATTTTAATTCACTATTCGTATTTATTTTATAATTTTAATTTTTTATTTATATTTTAATTGAAAGATTTTCATAATACCGAAAAGTTTCTTATAAAAATAAATATGAAATAATTTTTAAACTTTATGACATAATAAAGTTTCTTACCTTAATTATTTTTATTTTCTTGAGTTTAATACGAAATGATGTAAATATCCAAGAGCACAGAAATTAAAAAGAAAAACCCTGAAGACACATTAAATACCTTTACGTTAACCATCTTCCTCTGTTGGCACGCTGCTAGTAAGTTCGGTGCCGCAATTGTCACGGCCCAAAATTGCATTTTTCTATCGAGGTATGTTTGAACAAATTTATGATTCTACGTCTCCTTTTTCTCTCCACAATTCTTGTTTATTTTGAGATTTTTTTTTATTTTTTTATTTTATGATTTAACGGTAATGGATATCCAGTAACCTCCACAACCCTGTGTCGTCAACCACCCTCCACCGCGCCGTCGAACACCCCGTCTGCGGTCTTTGTCTCACCACTGCAGCGCCTCGCACCAGAGCACCAGGCCGTCGGAGCAGGTTTTAAGCTTTGACCTCTGAAGACTGATATGTTTTTTTTTTGTTATGTATTCTGTTTTTGTGATTCTGTTTTGGGTAATCCTTATGGATTGGATCTGTGCCCCCTCTCCTCAACATTGTTTTCTGTTCTCTCCTCAACAAAGCCTTATTTCGGTCGTTGTATTATTGTATTGTATGAGCCATTGTTTGGGTTTTAAGTTGCCACTCTGTCGTGGCCTGGAGAAGGTTTTGATTGTTATTTAAGCTTATATTGGATGGTTAAGCTTTGAGCTCTGGTCTTGCTTTTCTCTTGAGTGGTGAAGCATTGTTTTAGCTTTTGCTCTTGATGGTTAAGCTTTATTGCTTCTACCTTATGGTGGTTAAGCTTTATTGCTTCTGCCGTATGCTGGTTAAGCTTTATTTCTTCTGCCTTATGATTTGTGCTTCTGCCAAATGGTTAAACTTTCAAGAGTCTGTTCCTAGCACTCCTCAAATACTTATTGACTAGGTATGAAATTTTCAATTTTTAATAGAATCCATGTCATGCGGTTCAATTAATGACTTACTGATTCGACCATTGACCCAGTGCTTTCACTGGGTTGATTGCCAGTTCTGTTTACAAAACTTTGCTCTCAATTTTTTATTAATCCTATATTGATTAGTGATATGGTTAAAGAGTGCAATTTTTTTTATATTAGTAACTTGGCAAGTTCAATTGAAAGTTTGGACTTCTACTAACCATAGTGTACCATTGCCTCCCTTTTTCTACCTTCTGTCTTATGATGATGCATTTGCACTTGCTTTTATGCAGGACAACAATATTGAATTCTGGAGGAAATTTGTTGCTGAGTATTTTGCTCCAAATGCCAAAAAGAAGTGGTGTGTTTCCATGTATGGAAGTGGCAGACAAACTACTAGAGTTTTCCCTCAGGTCTGCTGTAAGAGAAAACCTTATAAACTATATCTGATGCCTGGATAACTTCATCTAAGTTAGTCTCTTGATTATTCAATAATGTCTGTAGTATTCTCCATTGTACCATTTTCCTTTATTAGCATCTTAATTTTGATGTTGTTATTGCCATATTATTATGTATCAAGCAACTATTGTCTTGGAAATTCTATGGGAATCAGGGTGCAACCATGTTAAGTTCCTGAAGCTAAGCATTAGTTTAAGGCGCTAACATATTGAGTTTTGAAATATTTTCAGGATGTATGGCACTGTGAAATATGTAATCGCAAACCGGGGCATGGGTTTGGTAAGTTCTTTTTGTAATTTATCAGTTTAACTCTGTCCAGTTTAGTTTTGGTCTGTTATTATCTTACTGTTAGTGTTATGAATTTTTTAAAATGTCAGATGTTTAAAAATATGATTATGCTGCACTATCCTCCTCCTGTGTTTTCAGAAGCAACTGCTGAGGTTTTTCCCAGGCTTTTCAAAATAAAATATGAAAGTGGTACTTTGGAAGAGCTACATTATGTTGACATGCCTCGGGAATATCATAATTCCTCTGGCCAGATTGTTCTAGATTACGCAAAAGCAATACAAGAAAGCGTTTCTGAGCAACTTCGTGTTGTTCGTGATGGTCAACTTGGAATAGTTTTCTCTCCAGACCTGAAGGTTGTGAATAGGAATAATTACCTTTAGCTTTTACTATAAGTCAGTGTACATTATTATTGATATTGTCTTTATATCCAAATAAATAGTTGATATTTTGTTTTTATTTCCTTTTCAGATATGCTCTTGGGAATTTTGTGCTCGGCGCCATGAAGAGCTCATCCCCAGAAGATTGTTAATACCTCAGGTTGGTGATTAAATAATTTATTTATGAGAGGCTTTATATCTGATAATATATCAATATATGCATACAAGAACCGAGAGTCACACCACAAAAGCTAGCTGTTGTAATTGGAGAGCCTAAAGCCTTACCTACACTAGAATCTCATACATCCAATGTGAAAGTCAAGTCCCATGACCCATACCTTGCAATTGGATCCTAACAGTCTGCCACTAGTATCACCATTTGATACCAGGCATTTTTAATTTGGAAGTCAACATAGTTATCATAGGTACATAATGGCATCTGACAATGAGGGCCATTTTGCATATTTTGGAAATTATAGAAACCTGTATATTCAGTTATAATAGTTGGGACTATGCTGAATTTATTTACTAAGAACCTAAAGGGACTAAACAAAGAATTTAACCCAACATAAACCATAGTTATCAATCCCGGATAGCGGAGCGGAGCGGCCGCCCTCAAAACTGGGATAGCGGGATAGCGGTAGCGGGATGACCGCTATTCTCATATTTTCATATATGTATTAAAATATTTATAATATAAATATATAAGAGAAATATAACTAAAAATTCATGCACTAATTGTCATTAACAATAAAAACTAGTCAAAGAAACACAATGTCAATTAAAATTTGCCAAATGTAACTAAAGTTCTAGAAATTCAAATTCAAAATAAATGAACACAAGCTTCTTATATCTTAATTTAAATCATCATCCTCTTCCTCTTCAACATTGATGTCATTGTCTTCTTCATCACTCCCACTAGCACTAGAAATGTAATCTTCCTCCTCCTCATCCTCACTTGTGCTATTTCCATGCTCTTCTTCCACTGCTATTTCTTTTCCCTTCCTAGAAGTAGCAGCTGCCCTCTTCTTTGTTGTTTGTCTAGTGTATTTCAAAGGTTCATTGGCTCCAGTTGCTTGAGCAACATCTCTCCAAGTCAACACATCATCAAAAACCAAATCAAATTCTGCATCTCCATCTTCACCCAAATCTCCCACTAGCCATTCATTGCTATCATCAATGTCATCTAAAACAATAGGATCAATGACATCACGATTCTCATAACGATCTTGAAGAGCTTGGTTATATTTAATATAAACTAAGTCTTGAAGCTTTTGGTGCTCAAGTTTACTCCTCTTCTTTGAATGAATCTATAATATAATTTAAAAAGCTTAAATGTCAGTTTAACTTTCAATGATTCAAATCTAAATGAACATTAACTTACTTGCTCAAATGTACTCCAATTACGCTCGCATCCCGACGAGCTACAAGTCAAACTTAGAATTTTAATAGCAAGATTTTGCAAATGTAGTGTATGTGCTCCATACATCTTCCACCATTCAGCTGTAATGCAATTCATATGCATAATTTACACAAATTATCAAATCATAATTTAAATTTTAAATTGATAAAAAAGTAGAATTGTCCACTTACCAGGAGCCATTGTATTCCTTTTCCTTATTGCTGCACTTATTCCAAATAGTCCTCCAGCCCTCTTATATATTGGCAGCTCACTATGAATCTTATCTACATAATCTTCATTTTCACTAAGCCTATCAATGCATT
>PYAF01001746.1:608161-622720 GCA_007407185.1 Glycine tomentella | reverse complement strand
AAAAAAAAAAAAAAAGAAAACAGCAAGGAAAAGGAAAAAGAAAAGGAAAAAAGGAAAAAAAATGGCAGAATCAATCAACAAAAACGAAAAGGAAAAAAGAAAAAAGAAATGAAACAGAATGAGAGCAGAGAAAAGGGAGAAGAAAGAAAGAAAAAAAGAGAAAACCTGCAGACGGAACACGCACGGGAGGAGAAGTCGCGCCGGAGGGAGAAGCAGCGCCGGAGGCCAAGCCGGAGGGAGAAGCCGCGTCGGAGGGAGAAGTCGCCTGAGGGAGAAGGTTCAAAGAGCTCGCATGCGGGAGGGAGAGAGAACGCGGGAGGAGAGAGAACGCGCACGTGAGAGAAAACAGGATAAAAGGTAAGCCATTTAAGCTTTCAAGGCCCAAAGCCCAAATCGCGGCCGCATCTCCGCAATCGCGGACGTGACGCCGCTTCTCCTATCGCGGCCGCAATGGCCGCTATCCTAAAACGCTCCGCTTCAGAGAGTGTTGTAGCGGCACCCAGCTGCTCCGGCCGCTATTGATAACTATGTACAAGATGTTCTGTTATGATGGTTAACAGATATTTTAGGCTGAGAATTAGACACACTTTATGTTTGTGATACCAACTGAGTTCCACAGTATTAGAAATGAAAAAATATAGCAACAATCGAAAAACAAGATGCTGTATGTGTTATTCAGATTAAGGAAAATTCAGTAAAATAGGGGGTCTACTGCCTAGAGCTCTGCTCCTTTAGAGAGCTACTGCCCCCTACCCTTAACTAACAAAATGTTACGTAAGGATACCCCAGCCTCAATCCCCTTCTCTCCAATATTCCACTATTCAGTAACTAATTCCCTCCTTTTTCTCACTCATTGTCAGCTTTTCATTCTTATCGATCTTCTCCTTCTATTCCTTCTGGTGTAAACTTCCCAAACTTTGGGCCCATGAGGCAGTTGTTGAGCCCACATTTCCTTCTGACCCTGTAACCCATTTGAGGTTCTGTGCCATGTGACTATTGCAAGTTTTGATGTTGTTACTTGGTAATATGTTTTGCCAACCATCAACATCAACAACACCTTTAACCCAAGTTAATTGGGGTCAATGGTAGATGATATGTTTTGCCAATCATCACTAAATGTATTCTTGGTTTTGCTGCTAGTTTTGTTGTTTGCGAGGAATGATTTCTAGAGATTTTAATAGAGTAATACTTGCTTATATATTTTGATTATTGATTCCAATGACAATGGCAGGGTGATGTGCATTATGATTATTTATTCTTATATGTACTCTATTGTTGTATGCAGGTTAGTCAACTTGGAGCAGTTGCTCAAAAATACCAGGCATTTACTCAAAATGCAACACCCAATTTATCCGTTCCAGAGTTACAAAATAATTTCAATCTGTGAGTCCATTTTCCCTTTATTCTTTATGCTTATGTGTGAGCTACAGTATTTTATTAATGATCTTATTGCGAAATTGTTATGATGTACCTGCAAAATTGTTGCTGCTCGTGAAACTTGTACTTTATTTAGTAACTTTCTGCTTCTGCTTCATATGTTGCTGGATTTTATTACATTCTGAATGTGTTCATAGTGGTTTCTAATAAAATCCTATTTTTAATTTGTTTATGTTGCAATGAAAGAACAAATGTCTTGGCTTATTTAAAGTCTACCTATCCTTGACCCATACCCCTAATTAATGGGAGATGGTTTTCATCTGTGCTCCCCTGCCATTGCATGTGTCCTTGAAAGAATTTAGGAATTGCAGCAATTTTGATTTCATCTAAAATTAATTATATATATATATATATAGTTTTTAATTTTCAAATAATTTTTTTTCCTGGTTTTTATGTGACTTCTAAACTCAGGCACTGCATTAGGAAATTAGCATGTGTCTTTCCATGTCTCATCATAGTTGGGCTTCAGTGATGTGTCTGATATGTCCTCTTCCTATTTCCACTTATACAACTTCTTGATGTACTTGTTGTCTAACTTAATTATGTTCACTTGATTTAACAAGTCTCTGTTTTCCTCTTCCTAATTTTACATGTTGCATTACTACTTTTCCAGGTTTGTTGCATCAGCCCGTCAGTTGGCAAAAGCTTTAGAAGTTCCATTGGTCAATGATTTAGGATATACACAGAGATATGTGCGGTGCCTTCAGGTAATGTTCTACTTGTTGAGGGATTTCCTTTATTAATATATAAAGTTGAATCCCATTGTGATTTCAACTGCTGGAGTGCTGCATATGAACAGACTGACAAATGTAGTTTTCTTTTTCATGTGTCCTTGAATATTTTCATGGTGTTTTTTTTAAATATTTTTTTGGTAATTTTTGAGAGGGTGGTCCTCAAAGGTTTTCCTTTAATAACTTTTGGATGTACTACCTAAAGAGAAAGTGATTTTTCCTTCTTACTTTTTAGATTTTCCATGGATAAGTAAATAAAAAGTTATTGGAAAAATATGGAATTATGAACTCATCAAATGTTTTCTGATAAACTTTATTGAGTACTGAGTAGGGTCTGCTGAGTTAACTTCACAAACCTTTCTTTTTCTTATGTTGCAGATATCAGAAGTGGTAAATAGTATGAAAGACTTGATAGATTATAGCAGATAAACAGGAACTGGTCCCATGGGTAAGCCTTTTTACTGTTTTATAACACATTTGTTTGCATGTATATGAATATGAATATGAAATTGTATCATGTTTTTATCAAAAGGCCCCAGCTATCTTATCCACATATATTGTTGCAATCTCACTGTTTCTAATTGAACAACGAACTTTATATCAGTGTTTTCAAATAGCGGCTATTGCAGCGCTGTCACCCGCTAACCCTATAGCGTAGCGGGTTTTAGGGAAAACACAATCGCAACAGCATTGCGTTGCGAACTCTGCGAAAATCACAATCAAGGGTGCCTTATGTGTCGCGGAACCTCATTGCATTGCGGCTGTTGCGTCGTCGGTTTCCGGTTTCCAACAAGGTTGAACCTCATTGCTGCACGTTTAGGGTTCATCATTTTGAAAGAAAGGAAACAGGGTCAGGTGCGGACTGCGGATTCGGGTCAGGTTCAGAGTTGTTTTGGGCTTGCAGATAAGGTTTCTAGCTTTGTTAAAACTCACGTGAGTAGTCATGTGGGTTTTTAAAAGTTTACTCAATTTTTTTCTAAAACATCAGAGTCAAATTTTATGTTTTTACACTATTCTTTTTACTTTTTACTTATGGATTTGGGCTTTCTTCTAATAGGCCCAACAGTAGCATTTTGACTTCTACTTCACACAAGTTTTCAGTTTTCCAGACCAGTCTAGAACCTCTTAGCATTTCCTCTGATTCTTAGTCACCATGTAAACCCTTCCCTACCAAAACTTTCCAGCCTCCTTCTTAGTCCAGTGCCTCTCTTGTTTTACAGGTAACAACTTTTTTTTCTTTCTTTTGTTTATTACTCCCCCTTCTTCGTCCATGTCATCTGTGTTATACCCGACCTTCTTATTATTCTCTGATTTTTAAAAAAATCACAGTATGGCAAATGAGGGATCATCAAATCCTCCTAGCACTGATCTTAGATGGAAATATTGTACTCGAGGACAAGGAAATAGTTGTGTGTGCAATTTCTGTGGCAAGGTACAAAAGGTGGAATTACTAAAGCAAAAGAACACTTGATGGGCAAAGCCAGGGAATGTTGCAGCTTGTGCAAAATGTCCCAAAGAAGTTAGAGAAGAACTATGGGGATATTTGAAGGATTTAACTTTTCAGGAGAATATTATGTTAATGTTTGTCCAGCTTATTTTTATTTGCGTATAGCATTTTTTTTATACATATTTAATTGTTATATATATTTTATTTCAACCGCTATGCGGCTTCCGCTATTTGGCCGCGACGCAATCTCCTATATTCTATTGCAGATTTTTAGCTTTTCACTATTTTCCGCGATTCGCTATTGACAACACTGCTTTATATAGATGGGGGAAGCCTCAATGCCTTTACATTTATCAGTTTATGTTGGGTTAAATTCTTTGTTTAGTCCCTTTAGGTTCTTAGTAAATAAATTCAGCATAGTCCCAACTATTATAACTGAATATACAGGTTTCTATAATTTCCAAAATATGCAAAATGGCCCTCATTGTCAGATGCCATTATGTACCTATGATAACTATGTTGACTTCCAAATTAAAAATGCCTGGTATCAAATGGTGATACTAGTGGCAGACTGTTAGGATCCAATTGCAAGGTATGGGTCATGGGACTTGACTTTCACATTGGATGTATGAGATTCTAGTGTAGGTAAGGCTTTAGGCTCTCCAATTACAACAGCTAGCTTTTGTGGTGTGACTCTCCCTATGTTATCAATAGCGGCCGGAGCGGGGCGGCGCGGCCTGGTACCGCTACAACACCCTATGAGGCGGAGCGGTTTGGGATCGCGGCGATTGCGGCCGCAACAGGGGAAGCAGCGTCACGTCCGCGATGGCGGAGACGCGGCCGCGATTTGGGGCTGGGGCACGCATCTCACTCTTTTTTGCTGTGTTCTCTCAGTATCCCGTGTGCATTCCCTTCTCCCTCCCGCGTGCGACCTCCTCGAACCTTCTCCTTCCGACGCAGCACTGGGTCCCTTCTCCGTGCGACCTCCGGCGCGACCTCCGGCGCAACCTCCGACGGCTCCGTCTGCAGGTTTTTTTGCTTTTGTTTATTTTTTTTTCTTTCTTCTCCTTGTTCTCTGATTCTCTCACTCTGTTTCATTTTTTTTCTTTTTTCTTTTTTCCTTTTCCTTTCTCTTTTTTTTTTTTTTCGTTTCTCACTTTCTCTTATTCTGCCATTCTGTCTCTGTTTCTTTTTTTTTTTTTCCTTTTCCTTTTATTTTTCCTTTCTCTTTTCTTTTTTGTTTTTTCTTTAAAAAAAAGCTACTAACAAAACGTCTAGGTTCCTAGATGGGGTTGGACTTGACAGCCCTGTGGAAATGAGTCAGTTTTTTGTTTGGACCCATAATTGGGTACTAAAATACCTTCAACTCTACCACCAATCTTTTGGTGGATTATATTTTTTGGAATTTTGTTCCTGGACCTGGAGTATTATTTTTTTTAATACATATAAAAAAACATTAGAATAGCGGTCATCCCGCTACCGCTATCCCGCTATCCCAGTTTTGAGGCTCGGCCGCTCCGCTCCGCTATCCGGGATTGATAACTATGGACTCTCCCAAGGTTCTTATCAATTGGTATCAAACACTTTGTGTCTCAGCTACAAACAAGAGGAGGTGGTGGTGACAGCAGCATTGTCGTGTTCGCCTAAGACTAGTCAAAAGGCTAGTGCACAGCCAACCTGCATGAGCACTATGGCTGAAAAGCGGGGTGGGATCTTAGGATCCAATTGCAAGGTGTGAGACTTGAATTTCACATTGGAAGTATGAGATTCTAGTGTGGGATTTATAAGGCTTTGGCTCTCCAACTACTGCAACTAGCTTTTGTGATGTGGTTGTTAGTATTAGTTATCGCTTAGCATTTGTTAGTAATTGTTAATGAGGGAGGGAGTTAGTTATGCTTGCTAGTTAGTTGTTTTAGTTGGTTGAAGAAATATGGGGAGGGAAGAGACAATACATCTTGTCATTTGTGAAAGAATTGATGCCTTTGGCATTGGGGAGGTGCAAAAATCTTTGAAGTTCTGCAAATTAGGAAGAAATCCCTTGGAGCTGTGGGGTAACTGTTGGTGGATGATCAATGCAGAGCGGTATTTTACTCATAGGCCAAGCCCAACAAAGTTAGGCTAAGGAGTGGATCTTAGTGATGATGGATTATAAAAAACAGAAGTGGCCAAGTTTTTTTTCTAAAATCATGGATCAATCCCAATTGATTAATGAGAAGATTAATGAACTGTGAAAAGGGAAGTGATTTTCTAAGATTAGTGGAATGGGCCCAACAGAATGGAATAGAACAATGGGATCACATGACAATTGCAGCAACATTGAGGCTGTGTTTTATGGGCAAAAATACTGCCAGAAACAATATAGAGAAGAATTGAAGCATGCATATAATATGTTACATGTCAGTCCATGTGCGTCACTTATGATCATTAATTGGATTTTTTTTTTTTAATTTATGCAAGTGTGAACTGATACATTGCTGGAATGGGCCCAACAGAATGGAATAGAACAATGGGATCACATGACAATTGCAACAACATTGAGGCTGTGTTTTATGGGCAAAAATACTGCAAGAAACAATATAGAGAAGAATTGAAGCATGCATATAATGTGTTACATGTCAGTCCATGTGCGTCACTTATGATCATTATTTGGATTTTTTTTTTTTTTTTTTTTAATTTCTGCAAGTGTGAACTGATACATTGTGTGTTAAAACTATAGGGATTTAGGTATAGAGAGGATTAGGAAATAAGAAACCAAATACAGAGATTATTGATGTTGACTTTATTTGATACAATGTGTTATAGTATGACTAAAACATAAAGCACTAACCCTTGTTTATACTAATAGTCAATAAGGAAACAAATCATGAAATATTAGGAAATATAGAAAATAATGTTCAGAAAATCTAAGATACTCTCTAAGTTATTCTAAAATTATAATCAAAGATTTATTGGATATTTTTCATATATTCTACCACTCAGGCTAAAGGGTAAAGCTTACTATGCTTTAAGCTTGTAACAAATATACCTTTTAAATATAATATTGGCCACACCAAACATGGATGAAATGATTATCATCCTAGAGATCTGGGTGGAATATTGCATTACAAAGAAAGAGTATTCATTAACTCATGTTTCATTGAGACAGGAGAAATCACCATTGGTGTTAGAGTATTGTGTATGCTAGTCATCTCATCTGTGCTATTGTACAGCTAGTTTAGCTAAAGTTAGTTGGCCCACTCAACAGCTGTTAGTTACTGTTGTAAAGTTTTCTGTGCAAGCTAGCTCTAGCCTCTAGTATAAACTGATTACTGATCTGTTATATCAGATTGTAATGAACAGCTGTTAGTTACTGTTGTAAAGTTTTCTATGCAAGCTAGCTCTAACCTCTAGTATATAAACTGATTACTGATCTGTTATATCAGATTGTAATGAGAATAATCATTATCAATAACAGAAAATAGATTCAGATTCTATCACTGCAATCTCTCTTTTTCACTCTCTAGAATTCTTTTAATCATTAAGATTCACAATGCTAACGAAACATATTCAAGAGGAAGTGTCGTGGTGTATGCTTTTTGCAGATTATATCGTGCTTATTGATGAGACCAAAGATGGCGTTAATAGGAAATTGGAATTGTGGAGAAGCACTTTGGAGTCTAAAGGATTCATGATAAGCAAGAGCAAGCGGAGTATATAAAGTGTGAGTTTTCGCGGGTTAGAGATGGTGATCAAGACATAGTGCATCTACTTGGTCAAGAGGTATCTAAGAAAGATGTTTTTAGATACTTGGGATCAATGTTGCAAAAAGGTGGTGAGATCGATGAGGATGTAAGTCATAGAATTAGAGCAGGGTGGATGAAATGGCGGAGTGCATCGGGGTTTTTGTGTGACCGCAAAATTCTCCTTAAGTTAAAAGGAAAATTTTATAGAACAACTGCAAGATCGGCAATGCTATATGGAGTGGAATGTTGGCCAACAGATAGGCAACATGAACATAAAATAGGGGTAGCAGAAATGAGGATGTTAAGATAGATGTGTGGATATACGAAGATGGATAAGATAAGAAATGAGGATATTTGACGAAAGGTATCAGTGGTACCGGTATGTGAAAAGATGAGGGAGCATAGATTAAGGTGGTTTGGGCATGTTATGAGACGGCCACTGGATACTCTTGTAAGAACAAGAGTTTGTTACCAAAAGCTCGACACAAGGAGAGGTAGAGGTTGACCAAAACTTACTCAGGGAAAGATTGTTAAACAAGACCTAATGGAGTGGAATATAGATTGGCGGACGGTATGTCTTAGGACGGAGTGGAGAAAAGTTATATATAAGCTTGGTGGAGGGTTAAACCCATTAGTAATTTTATGTTCCAGTCGTTTCCTTGTTTTAGCTCTTCTCTTCTTTTCTCCCTTCTTCCTTTTACCATTCTTTTATTTTAGCTTATTTTTTCTCTTTTTTTGTCTTATTTTCGATTTATCATTGAGTTCATCTACCACCGATCTCAATTAACTTGGGTTAAAAGTGTTGTTGATGTTGATGTTGTTGATTAAGATTCACAATGGGAGGTTGGTACTATAAATCCTAGCAATTCATCTCTGTATGAAGAACTGTGAAAAAGGTCAATGGAATGATTGGTGCTGCCAAAGAACCTCGTGACAAACATCAAATGGTTTGGAATGGAGATGAGGCGAGTATCTAAAGTCACACATTTGGAAGGCCAGACTGGGTTTGAGACAAAAGTCAGTGAGAAATGCATCTGGAACATAAACTGGCAGGTGGCCAACCCAAAATCGTGTGAGACTGGGTTTGAGACAAAGGCCAGGCTGCACCTGGGACTGAGATTGGGGCTAGATCATAGTTATCAATTCTGGATAGTGGTGCAGATTGCAGAATGGCCAACCCAAAATTGCTATAGCGGGATGACTGCTATTTTGAAATTTTAGATGCAAGTTAAATAATTCATAATTCCATACACATTCATGCATGAGCTCAAAAGTAAAACAAAATTACCTGAACTTAAAGACATTCATATGTTGCTGATAGAGAACACAGATGAAATCATGAAGGACCTGTGAGACAGTAAAGAGCATTTACTGCAACAAAATGGAAGAACAGAACAATATGTAAGAGAACCGGGGACAGTGAGAGGGAACTGAATAGAAGCAACAGAGCAAGGCCAGAAACAACAGGAAGGTGCTGGAAAATGTCAGAAATTACCAGAGATGGCTCCAGAGAAAAGTGGGTCATGTTTCAGAAAAGTGGTGCTAGAGAACAGAGCAAGGCTAGTCAGATTTATACGAGCAAAGGCAGAACCACAGAACAGAGACTAGGGTGCAAAGAAGTGATAAGAAAAGGAGAGAAATGAACAAAACAGGGCAGTTTACTAGGGTGGGCAAGTTGAATTTGCCCCCCCACAAACCCATGAAGCAACATTGCTTTCAAGGGAAAAGAAGAGGGTCTTTGATGTTGAGGAAAAGAAGTGTCTTGGACATGTGAAAGTAATAGCACTGATAATGGATGCAATTTTGGCCATGAAAAGCACCGCTTCAGCTGCAACGGGCTGGTGCAACACGACAACAGGATAGTGCTGATATCACGTTATTAAAACTATGGGCTAGATCACATATGGAACAAACATTGGTGGGTCCAACCACATCTGACTGAGATCATCAGGGTCAGACCGATCTAGAATTCTACATTTATTTTAAAAAAATGCTCTTGATTTTAGGAAACTTGGCAGCGGAATATTGAAGGTCTTCGAAGATGGTACTGCTCTAATACCATATTGAAATTATAGGATATTAGGTATAGAGGGAGAAAAAGGAGATAAAAGAGACTGAGATTGATATTATTATTGACTTAATATGATGAAAAACATAAAGCACTAACCCTTGTTTATTTACTAGATCATAATCCTAAATAAAGAAACAAATCGTTTAATCATTTTATATTAGGAAATATGAAAACTAATCTTAAGAGATAATCTAAGATACTCTAAATTATTCTGACGATATAATCAAGATACTATTGTGTATTGTCCATATATCCTAACATCACGAATGTTGCCACAATTCCTTTTTCGGATTTTGGGAAAATATGCTTGTGTTTTTAATTGCTGAACTGTGCCTTGTGTTGATACAGTTTCTCAAGTCTTTAGTGCTTCAGATATTGGTTGGCAGATGGTAAGAGCACTTAGTGAAACCATTCTTTACTAAGATAATTGTTTGTTTGGTTCCAAGGGAAGAAGAGATTTTTTAATTTGTTTTGGAGAAGGGGGGGGGGGGGGGGGGGGGGGGGGGGGGGGGGGGGGGGGGGTGGGGGGGGTGTAAATATTTACTGGTATACTTTTATAATAGACAAATAAAACCATTAAGCTCAAGTATTCAAACTAAGGACACTTTAGTCATAACTGTTTGTTAACTTGAAGCATTTTCACTCCCCTTTAGATTCCCCAATCAAGGAGAGGAGACAAAAATGGGACAGGAGGGATTTTGGCCTCTGTATTTTTTCTCCCCTTTCCATTTTCCTCTAACCAAACACCGTAAAAAGTTAGTAAGTATAAGTATACATCTCTTTTGCTGCTTGGAACTTGGGAAAATGTGTACAAACTCTTTCCATGGAATGCGAATGTTTTTTTGATGGCTTAAATAACTTTTTTAGGTCTTTGATTGATAATTTTTTTTCATTGTTCTGAGTCTCTAATATATTAAAAGTTTTGTTGCGGGTCCCTACTGTCAGTTAAGTGATGACATGTCATCATTCCAATGGCTGTTATATATTGGAAAAGTTGTTGAGATGGTGCCACGTCATCACTAATTGATGACAAGAATCCAAATCAAAACTTTTAATATATGACTCAGAACAACGAAAAAATTTTAAGGGACTCAATAAAAATCGGGTATTTGTAAAGGATCTCAAACATATTTAAGTATTTTTAATGAATAATTGGTTGTAATGATATACTGATAATAGAATGTTTCTTTTTGTTGCATTTTCTCAGATAGCTTAGCTAAATTCCCTCGTAGAACAAGTGGTTTATCTGGACTTCATAGCCAGGCACAACAGTCTGAAGATCAATTACAGCAGCAGCCACAACCACCCCAGCATACGATGCCCCATACTTCTAATGGTGATCAAAACCCTGTGCAAATTGCTTCTATCAATGGTGTGACAAGTGTAAATAATACCATCAATGCAGCATCTGCTTCTAACACCACAAGCACCATTGTTGGACTTCTCCACCAGAATTCTATGAATTCTAGACAAAATTCAATGAACAATGCAAGCAGCCCTTATGGAGGTAGTTCTGTTCAAATTCCATCCCCAGTTTCCTCGGGTAATGTGCCACAAGCACAGCCAAATCAATCCCCTTTTCAATCACCGACACCATCCTCATCTAACGACCCACAAACATCTCACCCTGCCTTAACTTCTGCAAACCACATGGGTACAGCAAACTCACCAGCTAATATTTCCTTGCAACAACAGCAGACATCTCTTCCTGCTGAACTGACCCTAGCGATACCCAGAGCTCAGTCCAGAAAATCATTCATGAGATGATGATGTCCTCCCAGATGAATGGCCCAGGTGGAATGGCTGGCACTGGTTCACTTGGAAATGACATGAAGAATGTAAACGGGATTCTACCAGGGAGTAACAGTACAGGGCTCAACAGCAACAGCGGCAGTGGCAGTGGCAGTGGCCTGATGGGTAACGGGGCTGTGAACAGTAATTCAGGTGTTGGGGTTGGTGGATATGGCACAATGGGTCTTGGTCCATCTGGTATGACCAATGGAACGAGACCTGTAATGGGACATAATTCAATCATGAATGGAAGGGGAGGAATGGCATCTCTTGCGCGCGATCAAATTATGAATCATCAACAGGATCTGTCAAGCCAACTACTTAGTGGGCTAGGAGGAGTAAATGGCTTTAGTAATCTTCAATTTGATTGGAAACCGTCTCCATGAGAGCCTTTGTAATCTTATTTCTTGAGCAGCTGCTTGTGCAGCATGAGAAATGCTAGAATTGCCTTTGGCCCCCTGGAGATGGCAGAACGCAATCGGGTAGTGATAGGTCTTTGTACTAATATGTTATTTTATATATAAAAAAATTGAAAATTTGTTGGCTGGCTGTTTGGCTGATGGGGCTGATTTTTCTTTTGAATTCAAATGTAACTTTTAATTTTTGTATTTTTTTATATATCTTGATGGCATTCACAAACTTTTGCCTTACACATGCAAGAAAATTGATGCTTTGGCCTGGAAACTGCAAGTGATTAGGAACATGTAGCTATGTGTGTTAGCAGTGGACAAGTCTGGCACCATGTTTAGCTTTTCAGTTCCCTATAGAGTTTATACTTGAGCTAGAAAGGCCATGAAGACATTGGAATTTCAATTTACTCACAAACCTGGAGATATGGTGCCCAATTACATTGCAAGATAAATTATTGGTTCAGTAATCGAAAATGGGAAGTGAATATGGATGGCAGAAGGAACAACAAAGAAGAGAAGAGGGACTGAAGATTTCCCTCCATCGGGAATTTATACAATGTAATCTTTATACAAAATGTTATAAAAGATGTGGATACAAAGTACTTTTTTGAAGTGTTGAAAACCATAAAATGAAAGATGGTCCATAATTTATGATCAAGCGTTTCCTTATTAGAACATTTTTTTTCCTTTCCAGTTTTATACATCAACATATTTATCCACTGCTGCGGACAAGGTGGCCTTGGGAACTGCACCAATTACGCTTTCTTTCTTTTCTCCATTTTTGAAGAACAGAACAGTTGGTATGCTTCTGATTCCATACTCTGTGGCTATGTTGGGACACTCATCAGTGTTTAGCTTGAAGCATGCAATTTTTCCAGCATACTCTTTCGCCAACTCATCAATGACGGGTTATCATCCTGCATGGACCACACCATGGTGCCGAAAACTCTACCAGCACTGGGGTTTCACTCGCAATGACAAGGTTATTCCAGCTTGAATCTGTCACAGCTCGCACTGCAAAATAGAGCCAGCCACTTATTACTACCAAGATTGCTTTATGGCAAAATAAAAATCATAAATTCAACACAAGTTAAAGGATATTCAACTATTCATCACTCAAGGATATATTTGGGTGCAGAATGTTAATGACTGATGAGTTTTTTACAATGATATCCCCCCATTTTTTTTGAGAAAATAGTTCATGCACTGATGGTATAAAGAGTTTTTATATTATCATCTAATAATAAATTGACATTTATGGTAAGTTTGTTAACTTTTGCATTAACTCCTTAGAAGCTTAACTAATTTCTAATTGATAGACAGTTCTTTAAAATGACCGTTTATTAGATATTAAGCTCATGTTTTTTACACTATACTATAGTTTTATACCTTTGATGTTCCCTTTAAAGAGAATGAATGAAATCTGTTAACGGGAGTTAAACTGGGGGAAAAAAACCTACTTGAGTGAAAAATATGAATGAAACAATCATCAGAGTGCTGGGTTACCTTCATCTACTGCTTCACGAGCATTGCAGATAAAACAAGATTTTCTTTTACCAGCAGCAGAATAATGAGGAGATGAGTTTGTTAAAGCTGTTTTTGACAAAAATTTATTAAATCCTCTGAAAGAGGGGAAAACAAGCTTTTCCCTTTTGCTAAATGGATGAAGACATTGAGGTCTAGCACCTGTTCCTACTGTGGTGACTCTCACACAGTTCTCCAAGGCCATGATCTGCTTCAGTTACACAACCTAGCTGAAATGTGGAGAAGGCAATGTAGCTTTCCTTGAGTTGTGGATAAGACACTGTTTCTTAAAGTGGATATTAATCTGTGAAGATTGTGAGGTTCTGAGAAGGTTCAAATTCAAGTGGATGTCGTTGATGTTTTGAAACTTTAACTTTACTGACGGAATCAGTAAGCAGAGGAGGAGGGGTGGGGTGTAACTGCACAGATAGAGTAGTGAGGAGGAAGTCTCCACGTATTATTGACTCGTAAATTTAGGGATAAGTAGAAAATTTTTATCTGTTTAGATTCGAATAAAGTTCCGATCCACCAGTATTATTGAACGTGTTAAATAAAGATATTTTAATTAGTTTTAATTTCTTTATTAGTTTAGTAAACGAATTTTTAATAACTTTTAATGTTTTTTATATGCTGTTTGTAGTAGTATTTTGTACGTTAACTTTTAATTGCTAATATATTATATTTATTTTCTTTTTATTCTTGAACATTCATTAGATTTTTTTAAAATTTTTTATTTAAGGTATTTTTTTAAAATGATATGATTTTCTTATTTTTACCTTTTTATTTTATATGATATTAATAGTGATATATATACTTTTGTATTTGGTTTTGATAAATTGTAAATAAAAAGCTATAAGTGTTTAAAATTAATTTAATTCTAAATTATAAATATTACAAAATATATTTTATCAAAAAAATCAAATTAAAATTTGTATAAATATGTATATTTATATAATTTTATATTTTATGTTATTTTAACTTATAATTTTATCAAACAATTAATTTTATCAAATATAGCATTAGTCCTTTCTTTTGGTACGGCGAGTAATATAAATATAAATATACTATATTTATAGAAAGTATTGCCATTTGGAGTCATACTATATGCAATCTCAGTCATTTAATTTTCCGTCTAAAATATTTCAATTTTTTTAAAAAAATTCAACAAAAAATAGCTATGAAAAATGAGATTACATTGACTTTGAGATGTTTTATAAAAATCAATTAATTAATTTTTAAACCGAATTCATTAATTAAATTATATGATTTAACTGATTAATTTTTTATTTTAGTTATTGCAAAAAAAATGTCAATATATTACTACTTAAAAAACTAAATAATTTTTTTATATTGACATTTAAATTTGGGTTAATTAAGATTTTAGTCCCTCAAATTTTTCAGATTATAATTTTTTATCCTTCAAATT
>PYAF01001746.1:587033-603760 GCA_007407185.1 Glycine tomentella | reverse complement strand
TTTATTACCAGAACCATGAGTAACTTTAGAAGGACCCCAAACATCAGAATGAATAAGATCAAAAGGTTCAACACTCTTAATAGTACTAGAAGGAAAAGATGCACGATGGTGTTTTGCAAATTCGCAAATATCACAACGAAAAGACTCAACAGACTTGGACAAAAATAATGACGGAAATAAAGACTTAAGTAGACTAAATAGAGGATGCCCCAAGTGCTTGGGATGTAACCAAACCAATGAGTCCGTAGTACACTGGCCATGAGTTAGTAATATGTGATCCATAGTACCTTTGTCAAAAGACTCTGGAACCAAATAGTACAGCCCACCTTGCTCCTTAGCTTTCCCAATCATCCTCCCTGTGGTGAGATCCTGAAAGACACAAAAAAAGTGATTAGGAAAGAAGATTACAGTGCAGTTTAAATCTTTTGTAATTTTTTTGATAGAAAGGAGATTGGTGGAGAGTTTAGGAACATGAAGAACATCTTTGAGGTGAAAGAAAGGTTGTAAATGAATGTTAACAGATCCCGCAACTGATGTATGTGAACCATCAGCTACGGCTATTGCATGAGTACCAATAGTAGGTTTATAAGAAAGAAAAGATTCAGCACAACAAGCCATATGATCAGTAGCACCAGAATCAATTACCCAAGAATGTTTAAAATCAGTACAAGAAGTAAGAAAAGAATAATTAGTGGAATTCATACAAGTCAAAGCACTAGAACTAGATTGCTTACTCAGCGAATCAATGATGGTCCGCAGCCGCTCTAACTCATCTCGGCTAATAGAAGGAAATTTTGAAGATCCAGATTGGACCTCATTTGGTGTAGTAGTTATGTCAGGAGAAACTACATGAGCTTGACCACGCATCCTTGCCATCTTCTCATAGACGTTCTGCTTTCCATGGAGACGGTAACATAAATCCTTAATATGACCCGGCCTTCTACAATAAGAACACCAACGATCATCTTTCTTAAACTTGGAAGATGCACCATCAGCAATGTTGTTGAAGGAATTCCCTTGAGAAAAACCATTGTCGGAACTAGCCATACCAAACACAAACCAAAAAACACAAGAGAAAACAGCCCACAATAATCCTCTCGGTCCAAAAGATTCCCCGGAAAAATTTTCGGTGACAGCTAATGGCAGCAAGAGTCAAGAATAAGGGTTTCGCACTTAAGGCAATAGGCGCGGAAGCAAAGCCCTCAAAATCGAGAGCTCTGATACCAACTTGAAAAAATAAGAATTTATAAATATGAATTGTGTATCACAGTAATACAAGAGGTCTCTATTTAAAGAGATCAACTAAAGATAAAGAAAACGAAAGATAATAACTAAAGATAATAGCTAAAGATAATAACTATCAACTACAGATAACAATTAAAGATAACTAAAGATAATAACTAAAGATAATAGCTAAAGATAAAATCTAAAATATATCTATATAAAATATATCTATTTACAACAGTCCCCAAATTGATTTATGGCTAAATGTTACTTTAGTCATTTAGATTTAAATATATTTTCCTTTTGGTACATTAAGTTTAAAATGTCTCATTTTGGTCTTTTATGTTTTTGAAGGGTTTCGTTTTGGTCCTGTTTGCCTGAAACATTAAAATGTTAACATAAAAGTGTGATGTATTTGTTAATGTTAATTGAGATGATAATTTGAAATGTTAATTGAAACGATGTCATTTTAAATAGTTCCATTTTTGTCATATATGTTTTTAAATGATTTCATTTTGATACTTTAATATTTCTTTAAATGGTTTCATTTGGGTCCATGAAGTTTGCAAAATGATATATTTTGGTCCTAACAATTATATATGATGATAGAGTCCAGTGAATGTAATTTTTGTTGACGATGGTTGTGGCGGCAACAACAATGATGAAGGTGGTGGCAATCAACAACAGTGGTGATAGTGACAATTGCAGTTGATGACGATGGTGATGGAAATCATGGCGGTGGCTGCAACGGTGGTCATGACGGTGACAACGACAATTATGTTGGTGATGGGGATGGGTTAATTGACATCTTTTAGGAAGTGATAATTGATGAGATGATCTTTATATATTTGATTTTTGTTTGTTGAATCTTTTATATATTTGATGGTTATATTAGATTTTCATTTGAATTTATAAATATTTTAATTTTAACCATCTATTATTTTTAATCTTTATCTGATGATTGTTATTAAGTGTTCTTGTGTTATCACATAAGATGTTATTATTTATCATTCATGGACATTGATAAGATCATTCCATCTAACAACACCTTAGGAAGTCATAGTGTTAAAGTTAAAGGATGAGGTTCACATTGGAAATTTTTTCCTAAACCTTATGATGAAAACCATCACCCAATAAAATCCTAGAAGTATCATATTGGATCATCAAGAACTCTTAAACAAATAAACCGTACATGTTTTCTAGCATATCCTTATCTTATGAGCTTTAATCTTCCTCAATCAAATCACTCCTTAGAGGGTATTCTCTCTAGATGGGAAAGAAAGAAAACTGAAACTTAATTTGACTTATTGGGACCATAACCCTATATAATATTTTTCTTTATTGTTGGGTCAATAAGCTCCCATTATACCTAATTGGTCCAACACTGATATTCATTCATTTATCTTATATTTACTTAGAAATCTATTTAGACATATTTAATTGATCACTTTAATTTACCCAATATATATTAAATAATATAATATAATTATTAATACAATATATAATCCATAATAACGTTAGGAAATTTAATTTCCTAACAATCTCCCACTTAAGCTACATATTGACCTAACATTATTATATCATATATCATTAGTGCACAACTGTATCTTATATATTCTTGGATTCATCCTCAGATACAATCTGATCCATTTCATATGTCAATATGAGATCATGACAACTTTTGTCACGATTATGCGTAACTAAACTTTCCATGGTCATCACACCAATATATTCAATGACATACATAGATCAAGTATGGATGAGTAAAGTCTAAGCCTAATAGATGTTGGAACCAAAAAAGATCAAATATGATGATAAATTGAAAATCATGTGAAAAATGAGTCTAAGAACCAATGGAAAAATTCAATCTTTTAGTTGCTCTTTAGATTCACTTTTCATGCAATTTTTATCATGTTTGTATTGTGACTCTTTTTTGATTCAAATATTTTTTAGTTGAGTTTTATAATTTTGATGTATATAAATTTAAAAATTTAATGAAATAAGTTTTCATGTCTCAAATCAATAAAAGAATGATTTAAAATCATGTCATAAAATAATCATTGTTTCTAAATGATCATTCTAAATCCCTTTAAAAACATAAATGATTAAAGAAATCAAATTGAATATAAAAAATAAAAACTAAAAATATATTTTAGTCATAAAAAATATGCCCTTCATAAAATAATATAATAAAAGGCCTCAACCTAAGAATACATAAAAAGTAAAAATAAAATAAAATAACTATAAGTAGAAAGGTTGATTAAGATTAATGATATTTGGACACCTATATTTTAATATCCTATCGACACTCTTTATATCTTTATATGTATTTATTTATCTCTTATCATATTAAATATCTATTATATCTATCATTTTTATTATTATTTTTTCTCTTTTTAAATGGGTTGAAACCTTCTATGGTAACTTTTATTTTCTAATAGGAAAATACAAGATCATAGGACCCAACAATCCATTGTGTTTGTATCTTTCCTATCGAAAAATTTCAGTAAATGAAAAGTAGTATTTTCCTTTAAATGTACATATAGCCATGGACAAAAAAATTAATATAATGTTTTTTTAATTAAAAATTACAAATTTGGAGCTATTTTGAAACTATTTATGCTTATGGGACTGTCAGACACGCCCAAATTACGCGTGACTAAACACGCATAATTTGGGCGTGTTACCCCCCCGTGTCATGCCCAAATCAGGCGTGTTCCCCCGTTGCGACACGTGTCACGCATACATGCATTGGTGATATTGATTATATAAACTTTAAACGGTCATAACATAATTTTTGATAGAAATGTTCGATTGAGACGTACGATATGTCAAAACGCTTGAAATTCAGAGGAGAAGCCCTGGGCAAATCCTCAATTTGGTCAACTATTTTTTCCAAAAAACGCCTCTAAGTAGGTCAAAATTAGGATTTAGGCGTACTATATATCCTTCAAATAGTCTAACTTTTGATAAAAATGTCAGATCGAGGAGTACGATATGTCAAAACGCTCGAAATTAAGAGAAGTAGTTAAAAAAATAAAAAATAGTCTATTTAAGATTCAATCATCCAAAAATTTCCTTGTTTTCTACTTTTTTAATTATTTAATTAGTTAATTTAATGCTATTTTTTTATTTTTTTAATTACTTCTCTTAATTTCGAGGGTTTTGACATATCGTATGCTTCGATCCGACATTTCTATTAAAAGTTAGACCATTTGAAGGACATATAGTATGCCTAAATCCTAATTTCGACCTACTTAGAGGCGTTTTTTGGGAAAAATGATTGATCGGGATTTGCCCAGGGCTTCTCCTCTGAATTTCGAGCATTTTGACATATCATACGCCTCAATCGGACATTTCTATCAAAAGTTATGTTATAACCGTTTGAAGTTTATATAATCAATATCACCACCAATGCATGCATGTGTGACACGTGTCGCAATGGGGGGAACACGCCTAATTTGAGCGTGACAAAGGAGATAACAAGTCCAAATTAGGTATGCTTAATCATGTCCAATGTAGGCATGTTTGACTGCCCCATAAGCATAAATAGTTTTAAAACAATCCCAAATTTATAATTTTTTATTAAAAAAACATTATATTAATTTTTTTTGCCCATAGCCATGATGAAGCCTATATTCTTGGTTAGACCTCCGTAGTCCATACAATTGAGGGCGGAAGAATATACCCACTTAGAGTAATTCTAAGTAGATAATATAAACAACTATATATATTTTACTCTTTTATGATTGTGAATTCAACCAAATTTAAATTTAGTTATATTTTTAAGTCAATAATGAATAAGATTCATTTTAAAGGTAAATTGTCTCCGCTGAGGCGCTGACTCGCATCATGGAGCCAGCCGCACTGACTAAACATTAATATATATATATATATATATATATATATATATATATGTTATTTGTTTTGCCCATTAAGAATGTTATTGACTTTTGACAAGTTGTTTATGACCACGTGTGAACAGGAGGTAGCAATACTAAGTCAGCTTTCCCATCGCAACATTGTCCAATATTATGGAAGTGAACTGGTACGTGCTCATTATTAATTTTAATAATATTCTTACTCCTTGAATTTTGTTGGATTCAATCTCTTGTAGTCTTGTTGCTAAGCACAATGAACAACAAAGATGTAAATTGCAAAAAAGTAAAAAGAAAATCAATTGATTGCTCAATCCTATATAACATGTCCGGCCCAAGGACAAATTTTAAATAGCCCATTAACAAAAAAATATTTTATATTAATTTTTAAAAAGCAAAACGACACATATATTGGTGTTTGTAAAAAAAAAAAAGCACATATTGGTATAAAAAAGTTCAACATCTAACACTTTTATTTACAAAAATAATTTATCCCAAAATTTACTTTAGACCTCACTTATTATTAAAATAATCTAACACTATAAAAGTTCAGCTAAAACTTATTGTTTGTCAATGTGACCTCCTTTAAAAAAAAAAGAGGAAAACATGAAGTAAATAATGAAATTTAGTCCTGAATTTGTATTTTACTAACATTTTAGTCTCTAAAATTAAAAGAAAAGTCAAATAAGTTCTTGAAGTTTTTTAGATTAAATTTTGGTCCCTAAAATTAATTTATTTTTCTCATTTTGGTATCTAATATGGGAACTTAAATCAGGGGCAGACCTAGATTGGGAAGTAAGGGGGGACCGATAAAAAAAATAAAATTCATTTTACAACTATTTACCATTAATTTTATGCAAATATTTTATAATTTGATGTTCCAATAGATTAAATTACTTTACTAATAAATCAAAACATATAATGTCTTATATGTCACGAAAATAATCAATACTACTGTGTGGTGTAGACTAAAATTGTTACTAATTTTTTAACATTTTTTAAATATATACTTTTTTCATCTTTTTATTACGAATTATAGACTTGTTACTAAAATATTAAATATAAAATATGAAAATTTTAAAATATTTTTCTTTCTTATGTTGTGGTGCCTTTCATCCTTTGCCAATCTAGTCAATGTCACAACTCGTGACTACAATAAGGTGAGTTTTCATAATTTGAAAATTATAACAATCTTTAATCAATCTAATGACACTTATTTATATGAGATTTGAAAAACAAGAACTCCTTCAATTGAAAGAAAATAAAGTTTAACAATTAGATATTAATTATATTTAACAATTAGATTATTAATTATATAATAACTAAAATTTGATGAAATATAATATTTAGATAAAGTTTCTTTAAAAATATTAAATTACCATCAATTTTATAATTTTAAAAGTTAGGAAATAAAAACTGATTATACAATAACTAAATTTGATAAAAATATAGAGATAAGATTTCTTAAAAAAAATTACTGTATTGATTTTATAATTTAAAAAATAATGTTTAGAGATAAAAACTAATTATATAATAGTTTAAATTTCTTAAAAAATATAATATTAAGTTTTAAATCATATTTATTTACTTTATAAAAAAATCAAATTTATTTTGAATAAATAAATAAATAATACTAATCTATTCATTTTTTAAATTGTAAAAAAAAAATCAGGGGGAAAAGGCCCCCTACTTGCAGCTTGGGTCCACCCTTGATTTAAATGGTAATAATAACATAAATTTATAGACTAAAATGAGAAAAATGAGTTAATTTGAGGGACTAAAATGAAATCCAAAAAATTTCAAAGACTTCTTTGATTATTTTTAATTTCAAAGATTAAAATGACGGTAAAATGCAATTTTAGAGACTATATTCGCTATTTACTTAAAAACATAAGAACTTTTGGCAACTATGTCTATTAATAACATATTTCTCCTATAATTATTAAAAACATAAAAATAATCATTAGGGAAAAAATTTAACTTGTACACATGTAAGAAAATTAAATCAAGTTTTTTCCACCAAAAAAAAATAAAATTAAATCAAGTTTACAAAAGTTAGAAATTGATTCCTTTACAAGGTGTAATTATAAGATGTCGCTGCTAACCTTTTAATGCTTCGAGTTTTTGTTTACCTAATTTATAAAATAATATTAAGGAAGTTAAAATCTCACACCAAATGCAGGTCGGCGTTAGTAACACCAAAAATTACAACTTATGATGCGATTAATTTTGGCTTCTATGCTCATTAAAAAAAAAAAAAAGGCTTCTATGAGTTAGATTAGTTTTCTTATATTGTTTGTCTTAATTTTGCAAGTTTGATTTAAGGAAAAAAATGTAAGAAAATCAAATCAAGCTCACGAGAGCTAGACTTGATTAACGCATTATAAGTTGTAAGTTATCGTTAATATTTCTTAATCTTTTAAGTTTTTTGCTTCTCTAAAATAATATTAAAGAAGCAAAAAGTTTAAAAGGTTGGTGGTAGTAACATAAGATCCTGTGTAGTGCAGTGGGTAATGTGGGTGGTTTGTAAACTCTGATTCTTTCAATTCAGGGATTAATATAATGTCTTACAAATTTAGGAACTAAAATTACTATTTACTTATCTGTACATGTTTCAAAAACTTAATTTATTTTTGGTTTAGTGACAAATTTTACTTCTCAATTATGAATTTTATCATCTAAATTTTTAATTTTTATGTATTTTATCATCGCTAACATATAAAAAAAAGAAGTTAAAAATAAAACAAAACAATTTTGTTACCAACGTGATGACATATACACAAAAATAAAAAATTTAGATAGTAAAATTTGTGAAATGTTAAAAATTAAATGATAATTTATGAAAATGAAACTTAAATGATAAAATTTGTAAAAATAATAAAAGTTTGGTGGAATATTTGCAACCAATCCTTTATTTTTCTAACAACTTAAATCATACTCCAATTAAAACTTTGAAACGAAAAGCCAAACTTGCATTAGTGTTCATTACAAAATGGGAACATTAATTGAGACTATAGGAATGAACTTGCAATACTTTTTAGATGGCTTACATGCATAGATAACTAGCCCAAAAGCTTTCTTTATAGCATAATTACAAAGCACAAGAGTACTATATAGAGATAGAAATATCCTATTACATAAATTAATTTCAAAGACCATTTATAAACTAAACCATCAAATTAACTGGTGCAGGGGAAAGGGAAGCTGTCCCTATATTTAGAGTATGTCTCCGGTGGATCAATTCACAAATTGCTTCAGGAATATGGCCCTTTCAAGGAATCTCTTATGAAATGTTACACCAGACAGATTCTTCATGCTCTAGCTTACTTGCATGCAAGAAATACCGCAGGTCTTAATATATTACAAGGATTATATACATGATTATTTCTAGTTCTAAGTATCTGAGACAAATGTGTGCAATCCTACAGGGATATCAAGGGCTCAAACATACTAGTAGATCCTAATGGTATAATCAAGGTTACTGATTTTTGGCATGGCAAAACATGTTAATATCTTCTTCCTGAAGCTTCATATTAAATATATTTTCATGAAATCTCACAATTTCAATCACCTATTGATATCTCTTAATTAACCAACTATTACACCTCCAAAATTCTGGTAACATCAAGTACTATTGTTCATTCTTTCTAAGGAACTCCTCATTGGATGGCACCTGAGGTATTAATTTATTCTGATTCTGAACAATCATTTGCTTCTACAGTGTCAATTATTATCTCCTATATAAGAAGATTTTCATTTAGGTGATTCTGAATACAAGTTGCATTGGCCTTGCTGTTGATGTATGGAGCTTGGGGTGCACAATTATTGAAATGGCAACAACAAAGGCACCTTGGAGCAAGTATAAAGGGGTATGTGTATGATAATATGATTCTCATACGCATATGTCGATTTCTTTGTTGAGCCTCATCTCACGTTACGCCTATCACAGGTTGCTGCAATGTTCAAAATTGCAAACAGCAATGATTACCCGCAAATTCCTTCTCATCTTTCAGAGGATGCACAAATTCTTTTTTAAACTTTGCTTTCAAAGAGACCCTCTTTTACGTCCTTCGGCTGCCCAACTACTACAACACCCTTTTATTCAAGAAGATAGTTGATTATTCATTTATATGTCAATAATGTCCATTAAGCCATGCAAATTTGTAACCATGATGCTTAAAATGGTACTCCATGCTAAGCCCAATTGTGCTGCGTACTAATTTACAGTTTGAAAACCCTGTTCTAGTTAAAATAACGAAAGTGCAAAAGTCTGTGGTGCTTCTACTCCTGAAAATTTTGGAAGTCTCGGATGCCATTATTGTTAGACAAACCTAAAAAAAGCTTTAATATTAGCCTGTAGGCAAATTCCTAGTGCGCTAAAAATTCAATTCATCACTCATGCCAAATATTAGCAGTGAGCATCAGACCGGTCAACTATGATAAGAAACAGTACAGTAGACAATCTGCTTCATTTCCTTACAGAGCAACCGCTCGTTGAGACGAAGGAAACCTGCATACAACCATCTTTAGTTGCACTTGGTACATTAAAATACTCAAGACAAAGAAAATCGAAATGCATTAGTCTTTGCAATTAGTATTGCACCATACTTGAGGATTTCCATGTGAATAGTTTATACCATAACCCAGATTATGCTGACAAAATTGACCTAAGTATACACACAAGACTTCAATAATGTGATTACACCAACACACTTATCATCATCTTAAAATGAATAATCCTTCAAATCAGATTTTGAATCACCCAATTCCATGTCTGCCGTGCACTCTTCCTCAGTAAGTGGTGGGAGTTGCCTTGTCTTACGCTTGATATTGTGCTTGTGCCATTCACTCTTGTGATGTTCCCTGTACAGCTCAGAGTCATCAAAAGAAACATTACATGTGCTGCACTTGTTTTGCTTTTGTTGTCTCTCGGTAGGCCTACTAGTAGATGAAATTGTTTGCTTTTGAAGTTTCTCATTCAGTTCAAGCACAGAATCATAAGTTTCTTTGGGTAAGGCTTCAGGTATATCCTCATAATCATTGTATTGCTCCACTTGGGTATCCCCCTCCACATAAAGAGAGTGTGCAAGAACTTCAAATCTTCCATGCATCTTATTCATAACAAAGTCATGACAATCCTTATATAGACCAGGTTCCAATTCAAAAATCTGCAATCCAAATCCAATCAGAGATTATATTGATATCCCTCAACATATTAGCAGATTCAAGATTAACCATAAACATATACATATTATATGCAGAAAGACCAACCCACACAGTTTTTGGAAAAAATAGTATTTTCAACCGTTAATTGTAAACAGGGATACCTAGCATTTGAAAATGGAGAATCATGGAACACTCCAAACTAGAGGTGATTTTTCTTTGGTTAGTACTCTTCTTTGTTTTGCAGATTGAATATGTCTATAACTAACAAGAAATGACAAAGACATGCCAAATATACATCATAATTAGCTAACAGAAACAACTGAATACCAAGTCATGTTATTTGCAGTTTCATCTTACTAATGAACATGGCTCACATTTGAAAACTATAAACACATAAAATGTCAGAGAGAAAGTCACTGACGAAATCCTATGGTTAGATCATCAACACAACTACTTGAAAGTTGGCCTTCTTTTGTTAGCTTCTAGAAAGCTTATTTGAGCTTTTAAAGTGGCTTTTGACTTTCTTATAAGCCCTTTTTAGCTTATTTCAACATGCTTTATGCAAAAACATATAAAATTATTTCACTAGGTTTTATAGTCAAATTTATGAATAAGCTATTGTATAATAAATTTCTATTAGAGAAGAGCTTAATTAAGTGGTTTACCTAAACACCCACACAAGAAATAATAAGGACCTCTTTAAAACCTAAGAAGCACCGATACCGATACGGCATTTTCGATACGTTCCCGATACGAGACTTCGATACATTACTTCAAAAATACTAATATTTCGATACGTTCCCGATACGTCTTAGTATTAAATAAGATTTTTTTATATAGAGTGTATTTCAAATTAATAACACCCAAACTAATTAAGGGTGCATACATGAACAATGGAATGATGAAAATAGCATTGTGTTTCCAGAATGGGTCAAGCTCAAAAGGAGAGTGTAAGGGGTGTGGTTATGAAATTGGAGAGTGTAAACAGAAGGGAACAACACTAGTTGAATAGAATAGGCCCAAACCCAAAAGCCTTGCCCAGTGGTGACATGTACGGAAAACCGTAGCCTCCCTATATAAGGGTTCTCTTTTTGGAGCCGTTCGATTTCGTTCTCATCCATTTCTCTCTTCTCTTCTAGCGTTTCACTCTCCACCGATTCAGTTACGGACTCTCTTTCTCTTCAATTACCGCACAACGCAGCGTCACCGAAGCTGGATCTGACCTTCTCGATCTCCTTGATGACGTCTATTCCCCCGACGACCTGTCCAAACACGATGTGCTTTCTATCGAGCTACTCCGTCTTTGTCGTGCAGATGAAGAACCGAGATCTGTTGGTTCCAGGATCGGCACTCACCATGGAGAGGATGTCGGGACCGGTGTGCTTCTTCACGATGTTCTCATCGGCGAACTTGTTGCCGTAGATTGACTTGCCTCCGATGCCGTTTCAGACGGTGAAGTCCCCGCCCTGGCACATGAAGGAAGAATACCACTGCGAATTGGTGGCCTTTGAAAATTGTTGACTACTGGATACGCGAATTGAGGTGTCGGGAACGTATCCGTATCGGACGCGTGTCTGATACGTTGAAATTTTTTTTTTGCACGTATCCGTGCTTCATAGTTTAAAACTACCAACCATGGTCATCCTATGTTTCACTTTAGACATGATATGGCAAGACTGAGCAATCAGAAAACCAATACCACTAAATTGAAAATGGAATTGACCCTTGGAACTAAACTTGTCTACAACTATAGGAGAAATATCAAGTACTTACAACAGATAACTGAGCAGAAGATCCTTCTTTAGAAATAACAGTGGCATTCCATTCATTCAGCTTTCCTAAAAGTTCAGGCACTTGGTCATCAGGAGCAGTAGCACGTATTCTCAACGGACACCGTTTTATAGGGAAGTGCTTCTGAAGCTCTTGAATTAACTCTAGAGCCTGTATTATATATAAATACGAATACAACTTCCATAACTTGTATTGTCACATCATAACATCATTGTAACAGTTAAATAAATGAGAAGATTGTAGATGAAATCATTTAGAGTGATGGGAAGAGACCTGCTTCTTGGAGGTGCTGTGTGGATCAACAGCAAAATGGATTTCCCGCATGAGGCGTTCAATCATACTGATAGTGTATGGACGCTGAGTCTCAGGATTGTAAGTCTTGTGCATTACAATGGTCGCAATATCCCTGAACTGACTCGATAACAATGATTCCCTCTCTTTCCCAGCTACCTGAAGCTCCCCTTTCTTTAAAATCTACCCCTCAAACAAACAAAATAAAATGTTATTGCTGTTGTTGTTATTATAAACTTTTGAAGTGAGGCTTCCTTACTCACATCTAAGCAAATCTTGGAGTGGTCATCGGTGCCAAAAGCGGCAATTAAATCCTTGGACTTGGCGAGAACCCCTTTGGAAACATTGGTATAAACAGTGTGGGACTGCAGCACTTCATCCAGGTCCTTTTCCCTGTTGATACAATTTTAAATGATAATTGGTAATTAGGAGATTGTGCAGTATATATATAACAATAATGAAAAGAGGGGCTTACACGCCAGAACGCCAAGAGAGGACGGTGTTAGGGTAGCAAGCGATTTCAAAGCGCATGCCATGTTTCTTCAGACGCACCACTGCCACATTTGTTAGTCTCTTCTGTCCTATTGGCTGCACTAGCATCCTAGACATCTCTTCCTATCTCTTTCACCTCTTTGTTACTTTTTACCTCTTCCTCACACCACACTTGGTAGGGTTGAACCTGAATGAATAAGATAACCATAGTCCACACCATGTACAAGCCATTAAAAAAAATATCACATGTACACAAAATCAAATAGGGAGAAAGGGGGGAGCCAGCCTCAATATTTGTATTGAAATATTAAATGCAACTCAAATAAACAATTACAATATTTATGGGTGTACTTTCAGTCATTGGAACTAATTAAAGCACCAGCAGCATAAAGCATGACCTTCACTAATTTTGCTCAGTTTTCATCCAGCAAGAAAGGAATTGTCTATTTTCTTTCTCATAAGATTTGTCCAAACTAAGGTCATGGCAATCACACAAATAACTGGTGTTCTATCTTTTCATGTATTGACATAACAAAATAAAAGGATAATTCAGCAAAATAATGAAACAATAATATGAAAATTTAAGAAAATAAAGTCTCATGTACAAGTTGGATTTTTTTAGTGGGTATACATACTAGTGAAACAGAAAACCTATATTTCACTGCATGTGTCACTGTAGTTAACTTTGATGATACATCTCCTACTTGCTTATATTCATGTTCATCTCCTACTATGTTACAATCTCAATATGAAATAAATAATTTCACCAAATGATAAATATTAAGGTTATAGAAGCAATACGAACACATGCAATTCTAAAGAATGATAGCATAAGAACATGAAAGATGGGGTTTCCAAACCTGAAGATACAACAAAGTAGTGTTCAACATCAACATCAACAGCACCTTTAACCCAAGTTAATTGGAGTCGATGGTAGATAAATCCAATGATAGATCGGAAATAAGACAGAGAAAGAGAAAGGGAGAGGGGAAGAAAAAACGTGGAAATAAGAAAAAAGAGAGGAAAAATAAGCTAAAATAAAAGAGGGGTGAAAGGAAGAGGGAAAAAAATGAAAAGGAAAAGAACTAAAACAAGAGAAAGACTGGAACATAGAACTATTAATGGGTTTAACCCTCCACCAAGCTTATAACTTTTCTCCACTCCGTCCTAAGACATACAATCCACCAATCTATATCTCACTCCATTAAGGCTTGTTTAACTACCTTTTCCCAGGTAAGTTTCGGTCGACCTCTACCTCTTTGTGTCGAGCTCTTAGTAACAAACTCTTGTTCTTATGGGAGCATCAAGTAGTCGTCTCATAACATGTCCAAACCACCTCAATCAATGCTCTCATCTTTTCACACACCGGTACCACTGATACCTTTCGTCGAATATCCTCATTTCTTATCTTGTTCATCTTCGTATAGTCACACATTCACCTTAACAATACAACAAGTAATGTTAAAATTGAGTTTTTCCTGTTTAGCCTATTGTGGGTATTGTATTTTGTCAATAGTGGAAACTGCAGTGTAATCACAATGGCAAAGTGGTGCGACTTCCACGAGAAAATAAATCTCAACATGATTGATTGGCTGCCACGGGTTCTTCCACCGCCATTGCAGGTTTTGCTCTGTCATGGATCCAGATTCCCATTTGTTAGGTCAAAACATGTTTTTTTACTCCCAAGCAGAGACACATTTGGGCTGCACAAGGCTTTTTTGTTTGGGTTGCATGTTACTTTTTAATTCTCAGCCCCAATGTTCATTTTTATCCCTAAGCCCAATGTCCCTGTCCTACTTCCTCCACATTAAGTTCTGCTTTTGCACATTGCGCGTTACACATTATGTAAACTTTCTCATCACGCAAGGAAGCGAACCAACCACCACTCCTCCTTTTCATCTCCATCCATTTTCAGCAATCCACTGACAACTAAGCTCCTCAAGTAATAGTCCTTTTTGTTCCATTCTTCTCCTTCAATCTCTCCCTCTTTCTTTTTTCCTTTTATTGTTTCACATCTGTTTCTTCCAAATTTTAAGGGCCTTTTTTTATTTACTTCTAATTTTTTTTGTTTTAAAAACTTTTTTTAAAAACAATTTTCTTTTATTTAACAATCAATTTTTTATCTAAAAACTATTAAGTTTAGAAAATTGTTTCCAAAACAAGTGGTTTAAAATGCAAAATACAGAAACAGCTTATAGATGTTTTCTAATCCTCTTATTTAATTTTCTTCCATATCCCTCATCCCTCTTAAGCTTCTAATGACACTTAATTGAGAGAGTTCTCAACCTTCTTCAGCTTAATCAACTTCCGTATCAATCATATGTCTCGGTACAAAAGACTTGGGCCTGGTGTAATATATTCTTGTCTGTTCAACATCTCACTTATTTCTCTCCAACAAGGTCCCTTCCCTCTTATTCCACTTTCATTGCTTCATTCTAAATAACTCAAAAGATCACCAGCAATATATCAGCTCTTAGGCATATAAAAAAATGCGAAATTAAACCAGTTTTTGTATCTCTTCAGCTTAATGGCCATTAAACAAGTTTTTCTTTTTGTTTGAAAACTAAAAACAGTTTTTAAAAATAGAAATCAAAGTTGTCCTTAGTTTTTTCTTCCTCTTCTATTCTCTCATCTTGTTTTACATAGTTTTGTTCTTTCCAAATTTTCCTGTTTTACTCTATTTTTTGGTACATTTTTTCTGTCATTTTTCTTCCTCTAATTCGTGTCCCATTTCATTCTCCATATACACATTTCTTATTATTCTGTTTCAACCACTATGTGATTTCCGCTTTGAATTCCAGGCATATGCATATAGTCATATAGTCAACTATGTGTTCTCCGTGTTATGTACTATCAGTATTATCCAACTGATTATTGTTCAATCCGTATGTTCATAAAAACTTAATAGCATAAAGTAATCAAATATAGCTCTCATGTTATTTTTGAAAACATAGTACCATCTTAATCATTCAAATGATTTGATGTTATCAAAGTTAAGCAAACACAAAAAGTCAAAAACCATATTGATGAAGCACACAAAGCATGCACAGTTATTAGCCACACATGCAAGAAGGTTACCATAACAAAATACATAGCCCCCAAAGTTACAAGTTACAGATAGGAAATATCAAATATCTAAGTAAACAAGCAACATAATGCAGAAATAAAGATAAAGGCCAATGCTCATAAGTTATTTAAATTAAAATTATGAGCCTTAGTTAAAACAATAAACAAAGGGAGGTAAAATCAGTTAAGACAATAAACAAAGGGAGGTAAAATTAGCAAAGTATATAGATTAAAAAATGTAGGAAAAAGCATAGTTATCAATAGCGGCCGGAGCGGCGGCTATCGCGGCGCGTCGGAGCGGAGCGGGTGGGTGCCGCTACGGTGGGGCTTGATGCGGCGCGGTTTGGGATCGCGGGAGGAGCGGCCGCTACGGGGAAGCGCCGTCGCGCCCGCGATTGCGGGTGACGCGGCCGCGATATGGGTATGGGCCTTGAATGCTTAAAAAACCCGGAACTTACCCTTTTTTTTTTCTGTTTTCTCTCCCTCCCGTGCGCGTTCTCTCTCCCTCCCTCGTCTTCTCTCCCTCCCGTGAGCGTTCTCTCTCCCTCCCTCGTTCTCTCTTCCTCCCGCGTGCGAGCTCTCCCTCCGGCTGTCCGGTGCAACTTCTCCCTCCGGCGCTGCTTCTCCCTCAAACCGTGCAGGTTCTTTCTTTCTTCTCCTCCGATTCTCGCTTTCTGCTTTCTTTCTGTCTCATTTTATTTTTCTTTTCCTGCTTTCCGTTTCTTTTTTTAGTGCCTTTCTTTTTTTTTTTCTGTTTTCCTTTTCTTTTTTTTTGTGCCACTGCCATTCTTTTTTTTTTCTATTTTCCTTTTCGTTTTT
>PYAF01001746.1:571988-586933 GCA_007407185.1 Glycine tomentella | reverse complement strand
TATTTAAATCCAAATCACAAAATTACTCTCAAATTCAATTTCTTTTATTTCTATTCTTTCCAATTTTAAGATAAGAATTACAATTATTTTAGTGCCTCAATCCTCGTGGAGACGATACTCTACTTACTAAATTTATTACTTGAACGATCGGTACACTTGCCGTGAGTTACGCAATCACACTCTTTGTGATCGCAACAGTATACATAGCCAGCTAATAAGGATTTCTCTTTGCATTCTATGAGTGAGTCATATATGTGGTAGATGGGGATTTTTAGTCAATTTAGCTATAATTTCTAGTTTCTACTCCCAACCATTATAACAATTATTCTTGACTTTCCAGCTTGTATACTTTTGCTCGCTAGTGTATGATATAGACAATTAATATTAGATCTAAGAAAACAATTAATTGAATAATTTACTATACTTGTCAACTATATCAGCCACCAGACCACCCAATCTTTTAAGATTCAACCCTATTATTTAGTTTGACATCACAGAAACTCAGTTAATAAACTTTCGTAACGTGGGAACATGTAATATAAAAACGATTCATGCATGTAAATATATCACATTTATCCAACAGGCTACAACTCATTTTAAACTTAATTAAAGTAAGTAATCTCAATAGTTGATGAAAAAGTCATCGGTTAATGTTTCGTAGACTTACAAAAAGAAATCTTGATCGTGTTAGAATATAATTTTCTCATCAACAATTGAAATTACTTTACCCTCAATTGAGTCCCATCCTTAGAACAACTTAATTTTTTACATAATTATTGATTTCATCAAATGTGTCTATGATATTTGAGTGTCTAAATATAAGTCATCAATGAGAAAATTAAAGAATAATTATATTTGAACACTCATTTATTATAAATACATTTGAAATTCTTCTTTTTCAAATAATCTATTTGAGTATTTATTTATTTATTTTTAGTTTGATTCTCTATCTTTTAAAAAGCTGAATTTGATCTTTTATTTTATTGTTTTCCTTTAGTTTAATCTTTTATTTTTTTAAAATTTTATTTTGATTATTTATCTTATTTCTTTTGTCTTACTATTTAACATTGACGTCTTTAATCATTTAAGAATAAACTTTTTTAATTAAAAATGAAGTGTTGGAAAGGGAGAAAACAAAACCAGAAAAATTTATTTTTAAATGATAACAATACCAATTTTAAATAGATTAAACTATCAAAATGAACAAAAAATTAAAGATAAAAGATTAAATTAAACAAAAAAATATAAGATAAATGATCAAATTGAACTTTTGAAAAGTAAAGGATCAAATTGAAAAAAATAAAAATAAAAGACTAAATAGGTCATTTAACCTTTTTTATGTATATTTATCTTCCTATCAAATTATATCATCTATCATATCTATACATCTCTTTCTCGCTCAAGGTGTCTATTAACATATAGTTGTCTAAATATCTTTATTGGTTAAACAATTGAGTTCCTTAAATATAAGAGGAATGACAATAATCTTTAGGTCAAAATGTCAATTGACATAAGTTTGATTTTTGTTAGAAGTGACAAAACTCATTTTAATAATCTTTACGTCTAAGAAAGGATTAGTATTCAACTATCATGTAATAATCTTGGTGCAAACAAAAAAAAAAAAATACCTTCTAACATAACTCTTCTTACTCAGCACTTTAATTAAGCTGTTAGATTAGGTTAAATCCTTTCACTCTTGGCAGTTTACACTTCGAGGCAGGTACGATAAAAAGGCGTCCTGTGAATGGGCCATTTTCACAACAAAAGAAGCGTGTACAACCACCATGCATGAACATTGGAATGGTTTAGCTTTGTTAATGTGCGCCATATACTTTATTTCGCTTTAAGCATAAACTAGCCGACAGAATCAACCTGTATTCTTGTGTCTTGGCTGTTTCTTCAACAATGACAGCTCTATGCCTTCCATGTTCTTCTTTTCTCAATAGTTTGGAAGTTCCAACGTGGATGTTCCATTTTATACCCTGCCATTTTTTCTTCCTTCAATTCAAACGAATGAAGCAGAACATGTGCAAAATCTCTGCTACTCTCATTGATTATATGTACTAAAATCTCTGCTAGTCAAAGAAGGATTGGTCACACTTTTTAAGAGTATTATGACCATATTGCTAACTGTGTTACATTTTTAGAACAATAATGTTCATGCTACATTGACATCTAATTTTAGGAATCTGTCCTAATCTAAAACTATAGTACTCTATTTTGGATCCTACCTTGCATAAAGGACAAACACTCCAAACAGTGATTATTCTCCTAGAAAGAGAAAACCCTGCTTTGTGTTTTACATTTATTCTTGATGTTTCTCTTTCACGGGCAGTTTTTTTTCTGTAAGATAGGGAAGGATCATTCAATTCTGAACCATATATAGAAGAGTTTCTGTTCCATTATTTTCAAATTCAAAGTACCCTTCACATACTAGTTTGCAATTCCTAATTGAATGCAAACACGGAATTTAATAAAACAACCAATCTGCTATATATATTTTCTTCCCTAAGTGTAGACCCAGCAGGCACTTACCTACCAGCACTAAATTTAAATGTGCTGAACAAAGCTACCATTTGATTAGTAGTTAACAGCTGTGGCTAAATTATCTTGAAAAGTATCTTATTATGTGCATACATAGTCTTAGTCTCCAACTCGACAAATAAGGATGTTAGAGGTGTTTGATTGTGGAAATTTTTTATTGTTCCAGGAATCTTAAAGTGGTGGGAAACTATGATTTCATGTCTGGTATGTAATTAATAAAAACAGATTATCAAGGAAATTATGACTCCCAAGAATCAATTTTAACTCATTTTCTCACAAAAATATTCCCAAAAAGGGAGAACAGGAATCTAATTTTTTTGAGTGGAGATTTTTTTTAATTATGTATTTTACATAAATCTTTAATTACCATAAAATATATTAAGATTAACCAAACGTATTTTACATATTCTCATGAATTAATTTTTTCAGAAATCATGTTTTTCGGGTATAAAAAAATTCTCTTCTCTCAAACACCCCCTTAGAAAAAAAAATCTCAACTGAAGAGGCGTGCTATCTTGAGATATTAAAGTAGCACGCTTAACTATATAAATGATTGATATGATTAATATTAAGTTTGTTGTGCATGTTGTAGAATCTGAGTCAAGTTTGCATAAAATATCGATCCCTTGTTGCCAACAATGAGAGTTAGCTGAAATGATAAGATTTGACAGCGTTAACAAAAAGGCCTTGTTGGTGGTCATTCATTTGATGTAGGAATTGGAGTTTAAGTATTAGTCAAGCTAATACTAATTTGAGAGGCTGTCAATAAGTAAGTTGCTAGAGAGTTAGTAATAAAAGAAAACTTAACTAATAAAAAGACTCAAGGACTCAAGACAAATTAAAGGCAAAACTCAAGATAAAAAAATAGGTTAAGATCCTTCAACACGTCACATTAAAATTACACTAGCTCTCAATCCTAACTCCACATATTGAACTAACATCTGAATGTATGAAAGTATAAACTAATCCCAATTCTACGGTAACTATACCTTTCCTCACTAAAATATAACCCTAATTCCCTAGGTATAATCAAATTAGCTAGTATGCATTAGGTTCAAGGTTACGAGGATGGACACAATAACATGCTCTGTATTCCTAAAATGTATGCATCATGCGTCTCAAATTCTTGGTTCCTATATTAAGTCCCAGATTAAAAATTAGTCTCATAATTGGTCCAAATGATTGGAGCTCATGGGCATACTCAGATTTTATCAAAAGAATCAAAGGTTTTAATTACCATAGTTACCAAAGAAGTATTATAGCAAACAAACAGTAAAACCATTAAAAGTGTCCATACATTATGCATATTTCCACCTTCATGTTAGCAGTGTTATCAGATAGCCAAGGGTGATAGTAATCAGATGCTCTTTGACAGCAAAAACAAAGATTGAAAACCTCTTTCACCAACTTCATTGCATATAGCACATATTGGGCTGAGAGAGACGTATTCCTCTCAATTTGCATATATTTTGTCGCAAGAAATATTTTAATAATTTATTCCGCTGTTCAGTTGGAAAAAGGTAATATTAGTCTGAAGAAGTTGGTTCTTCGCAGAAAAGTCTATTAAATCAGTGCCATACATATGAATCACTTAAAGGAATAGTGTAATTTTTAAAGTAAAAAGGAAGTCGGTGTAATTTAAATTTCTTTCAAAGAAGAAAACTGTTTGACTTTATATACAATTGAATCATATATAGACTTATAGGGGACTATGCAAATAATTATATTATATATTCTACAATAAAAAAATAGTAATAACTATAAAAATAACAAACTAAATAATAATAATAAATCACACTCTTTGTATTTAAAGAAAAAAAATTCAAATCAGTCACCACGCATTAAATCGGTCACCATCAATTAAACGGATTAGTTTTTTTTTTTTTTTTTTCATGAACACTTGGATCAATCTGGATATAAAATGCCACATTATATATATCCTTTGCTAATGCAATATATATATATATATATATATATATAGAGAGAGAGAGAGAGAGAGAGAGTGAGAGAGAGAGAGAATAAAAAAGAGGAAATATCTCTTACTTTAAATAAATAATTTTTTTATTTGAAAATTGTTTATACAATGAAATCGAAAGTTAAAATGATCAGGCTTCTCTCATGCAATCCCTTTTTGTCTTAATCCCCATTTCATCAAGTATTTCATGCAACCCTTTAGTTATACTTTATTTATTTATTTATTTATTTATTTATTTATTAGCATTTCTATTATTAAAATTAAATTAAATAATTAACTATGTTTTGACCACATATCCAACTACAAAGAAATCAGAATCAGCTTGGGTGGCGGGGGGCAATGCATTTGAAAAAGATAAAACAACCAAGCACCACTTTAGAACAAATTAAAGACTACTTCACAAAGTTGGTTTGCTTTGTACTCTTGAATCTTGATCATAAAAAAAGAAAGTTGCTTTTCTTATCTTACAAAAAAAATACTTAATTAAATAAAGGATTGGATAGCAACACACCATATGCAACTTAACTATACAAGAGAAGATATATAAAGAGAGGTTGCATATAAAATATCCTAATAGGTGTGTGTTGTGAAAGCACAGAAACCACTAGCGCAAAGAGAGACCGAATTTTTCTATTTTATATTTGCCAATTAAAAAGGAAAATGAGCATCCACACAGAATATCATATCTAAATATAAAGTTAGATATAGATATAAATTTAAATGGATAAATGAATGTAGTAGCATATACACGATATATATAACTACTAGGGTAATTTTTAAGAAGCAAGATATATAAGAATTTTTTTTGTTAAATCGGACTAGATTAACTCGTTAATCACATTAAATTATAAGTTAAATAAAATATAATTGAAATATATTTTTATAATAAATCCATTAGTCGTACATGAATAATGTTAATATAAAAATTTAATGATACTTAATATAGTGAATGCCAAATGTAATTATTAAATACTCATTATTTAATAGTTTTTTGACCGCAAGATATTAATCTCATTTCATTAAAAATCACAACATTAATACAATCAGAATAGCTATGAAAGAAATGTGGACTAGCAAAGCATCTAGATGTCCGAGCTAACAAGTGAGCAGCTAGATTGATTTGTCTAGGCAAGAAATTCATTGAAGAGGTGTTAAAATCATCTTTAGGGCAAAATGTTAAGTAAGGATCTTGAACTTAAGATCTGTTCTTCACTAGATCTCTCAATAAAGAAGGTAGAGAGATTTCTAATATGAAAAATGAATTTTTGTAAAAGAATCCTTAAGATCTGCACATTGTTTAAAAAAGAATAATTTTTTTTTCTCTTTTTCTCTATTCCTAAAATTTCAAAATGAAATCTACCATTGAAGAACAAAATGGAAGGAATCTTCAAAAATCTTCAATCTTACGTAATTCTATATGATCTCTTAAAAAATGATCTAAAATCCTAATTTGAAATCATTAAAGATGTTCTAATAAGACAAAGTTTCTTTTAGGTAAAGATAAAATAAAACCAAACTCAGTGACATTTGTTGAGTGGCATTTCATGTTATCCGAAACTTGCTTGCACTCAAGTTCGAATATAACATTTTGGAGGTGCAAATCGTGAACCCAGTTGATATAGCTTCCATAAGAGCATTTGCTTCCACCTCTTGGATAGAAGGGTTACCTATATGGATTGAGCTTTTAGCAGCGATGAACTCTCTATTTTCATTTCGAATGCATGCTGCAAACAGAGATGCATAGATGTTACATTTCAGTAGTTCTGTTCCAGATCGTTATACAGCACTGTCATATGGTTGAATGCAATGGTTTTCCATTGGTGGATATAATCCCTGGCAGCATTGAAGGATATGGCAATTGGCTACTACACATCATCCCACACTTTGTCATTTCTACGTCACCATAGGCACCACATTGCAGTAACAAAATTCATTTGCTGGCCTGGACTTAGGTACTTGAGCAAAGAGAAGATGCATTCTGATCAGCTTCATTAACAATTGGTTGGATGGTGCTCCAACATCCAGAAAAAGACCAAACTTCATGTGCATGGGTGCAAGTGTGCAACCAAAGAAGATGTGTCATGTAGTCTGATAAGATGCTAGCATATAATAGTTTTTAAGTTAGTTTTATTAGGAAATAAGTAGAAAATATTAAATAAATGCTAGAATAAAGCTAAAATTTAGTACTTTTGGTTTTTATTATTAATTATTGTTATTTTTATGTTTAGGAACAATAAATAGAAGAAAAGAAGCAAAATAAAGAAGCAACTGAAATCTGCAGCGCACACGGATCGCGCCAGGACCACGCTGATCGCGCCAGACCTACTGCAAGTCCACGCAGATCGCGCCATACTCACGCGGATCGCGCCACAGTCATTGGAAGCTGGCGCCAGTCGCGTGGACGTTACGGGAAATCTAAAAACTGAATAAGATAAGATAATAAAAAGGTACTAGGGTTCTGGAAGCTTGGCTATAAATTGGGAAGTATGGGGACGTTCTAAACACACTCACCTAGAGGCAGAAACAATAAAAAGGAGACATTGAAGGAGATCAAGAACGGAGGAGGATCGAGAAGAAAGTCAAGATTGAGGGGTTTGATTACTCTTCTGCTTTGTATTCTTTCTCATCTATTTTATCATCATTGTATTGAGCTAGACATAATCATGTCTAACTAATTCCTCTTTGATTGTGGTAAAGGCCAAAAGCCAATGTAAACTCTTGTGTGGATTGGATTGATATTAATGAATATTATTATGATTGTTTCTCTTTATCTTGTTCTTCAAATTTAAATTTCATTGATAGAATTGATCACTCTATTAGAGGTACTAAGAGCTATAATTCACAATAGGGATATTGGGGTTTTAGTTTCTGAAAGCGATAAAGTGACAGTTTGACATTACCTAGGGATAGGGATGAAGGATTGTAACGTTTTTATATGCCAACGTAAAGCTTAATCCGAAAGGGGGTTACTAAGGGATTAGAATTCTTGATTAGGATTAAAGGGTTAAAATGACCGAGGAATCTGGACACTGTTTTTATTGACTGAACACTATTTTCCCTAAGATGTATTTACTAAGCATAGTTTTTCCTGAGGCGTATTGATTAAACATTGCTTTTCTTGAGACATATTGCTTGGACACTGTTTTTCCCAAGGCATATTGATTGGACACTGCTTTTTTTTAACACGTATACCAATCGTATTAAATATAGACATAATCTAAATTGTCTATATTGTCAACCAAAACCATTACGTTCTCCTCTACCTCAAAAACCTCTACCTCTAAAGCCACATTTCTCTAAGTCACCTCTACCTTTAATTTAGAATTTTTCTTAAAATATCAGTCTCATGATATTATGGATTGTGAATGTATGAGATTTGTGTTGTCTGAAGACTTAGGGAATGTGAATCCTAGACATGAGTTATATGTATATATGTGAAATATGATTGCTTGTGATGTTGATAATATTAAAATGAGATTATATTGATGATTATATTCATATGAGATGATGTTGATGTTGTTGATGACATTGAGATAAGATGATGTTGATTTTAATGATGACTTTAATGAGAGATGATGTTGATGTTGACGATGTCTTATGGGGGATGTAGTGACCTGTTGGATATCCTTGGAGAAAGAAGATGATTATTTTAAGAATTTTAAGCATCCCTGGAGAAGGAAAATGATTTGCTTAGAATTTTTTTACTATCCACGGTCAGTACATTAATGATGCCCATGTTTCATACTTCATAATTGCATGGAAATAGTATAAAATAGTGGCAGTAAGTATCTATGGTTTTTCATTAGGAAAAATGTGGGTACTTGGGACATATCACTCGATTTGGAACTCCCTTGAGACTTAAGCTGATCACCATAGGGGGGAGTTGCTTGTACACGATAGGGTGACCTCGATCAGTTACTTCATTGTTTTCCTAAGTGAGATTGTTATGTGGACAAGCTTAGGCTATTTCCTGACAAATGTTACCACATTTCATTTGAGAGTTGAGTCAAGTGCATGCATCATTCTAAACATAATTTATCTTAATTGTTGAAAAATTTATGTCTAGTTTGTTAAATGTATGTTAAACTGATGGATATATTGAGATTGATTGTGATGGTTTGTTATCATTTTATTTTTAATTATGGTCAGTTTATATTTGTTGATCTTTACAATAAAATCACCCTTGCAATTTTGTATCCTGTGGTTGGTACTTGTGATGATACGAACATTCATTCGTGGGAGCAAATTAGCAACAATAGGTGATGTTGGAGGGAGGTCCTTTTGTTGGAGTAGCCAAATCGACGTGATATCGTTGAAACTTATTTTGGGAGAGAAATGTGTTTTGTTATCAACGTTTTCTTAGTTGTTTCTTTTTTCTTTTTGATTGGGCATATAAATCCCAGGCTTAGATACATATAAAAATTGAATTATGTTCTAACATGTTAATGATATATAATGGTTTAATATATATATATATATATATATGTATGTACTTATTTATTTACGTCTTATTGAGTTGTCTATTAAGTGTATTATCAAGAAAAATTTACCCTCATTTTCATAATCAAAATTAATAGAGTTTTCATTTAAATTAAAATTACATGTTTAGAGTTGTGATATCGTAGCGACGAGACGAGTCGTTACATCATTGTTGATGAAGTTGGTAACTTAATTGGAAGTGTCATCTCCGCCAATGTTGAAGAAACCCATTGCTACCATTGCTGAGAATGAAGATGTTGACGCATCTAGTAACACCCTTGAGGGTGTTACCAATGCATACCAAATGGAGGATTTAAACTAATGTTGCTCTTCTCTCATCTCCTCCCTTTTTATCTTCTCTATCTTTTATGACATGGAACAATTTAATTTTGTTTTGATAATGTTTGTAGAATTGGATATTTATTTTTGTGTGATTGTGATGTTTACATTTTTAATTTGGTTCATAGTTTTGTTGGTCTGTATGTCTTTAGTTTTGTTATTGTTACTACATTCCCCACAATGAGTGGTGAATTTGTTAGAGTGACAAACACTTTATTTAAAAATGTATAAGAATGTTTTCGCGATAGTGTATCATACTTTTGTTGTAACGTATTCATTAGTATAAAAATTAAAAAAATAAAAAAGGTTCGCCATGGCGAGTGTCTCGCCATCGCGAACTCCACTGACAAAATAAAAAAATAAAAAAAAAATAAAATCTTGTTAGTCCTTTTGCTTGGTTTGAAATGATTGAACACATCACAACACTGAAAATAGATTAATTGTGTTATTCTACAAGGACTTGTGTTTGTTGTTGTTAGATACAAGGGAAGCAAGAACAAGATCAAGATGATGAATGAGCCACAAGTCATAAAAAGATTTTAGCTTTTTACATGTCATTCAATTGAAGACATTTGTAATAGGTTAAAGTGTTTAGAAAGGCTCACCTTATGATCCCTACATTTCATACATTATTAGCATGCATACATGATTCATTAAAAGACATAAGGTTTCATAAAGAAGCAAGATAGTCATGGTTAAGTATTGAAAAATGATTTTCAGCATTGAATTAATCGATTACCATTCATCCTTAATTAATTACATTAATTGCTTCTTGATTAAACAGAACAAAACTTGATTGTTTTAATTGATTATCATCATTCAATAATCGATTACTTAGTATTAAACATAACTTCCCTATGATAATCGATTACGACAATCTGTAGTCGATTACTTAGTTCATTTGGAAAATAAAGTTCCCTATGTTAATCGATTACGAAGTGTATTAATCGATTACTATGCACATTTTGGAAACAGGGTTGCCTGCTTTAATCGAATACATCATGTATTAATCGATTAATTTGTTCATCAATCTTTTTCTAGGAAACTCAAGAACATTTTATTTTACCAATAATAAGAAATGTGTATATGGAGAATGAAATGGGACACGAATTAGAGGAAGAAAAATGACAGAAAAAATGTACCAAAAAATAGAGTAAAACAGGAAAATTTGGAAAGAACAAAACTATGTAAAACAAGATGAGAGAATAAACGAGGAAGAAAAAACTAAGGACAACTTTGATTTCTATTTTTAAAAACTGTTTTTAGTTTTCAAACAAAAAGAAATTTTCTATATAAAGACATGATGTCTGTTACCTTGAATAAGAATTAGAAATTGCGAAATTGTGATAAGATTTCATATTTCTCTCAATTCAGATTAGATATACACAGTGCCTTCTAGTTCTTGTTTCCAAAAAAAGTTCTCATGCATTGCTTGTAAAGTTGTTTTTGAAACAAGATTCAACAAGAGTTATTGGTAAAAAAAAAATCAAAGATTTCATTCATTCAACCTTTCTACATACTGGTATATGCATTCATTCATTAGAGGATCATAAGGTTGGATCATTCTTGACTCTTGTCATTAGTATTTAGTTCTTCTTCTATTGTAAAGTTTCTAAATTCAAAAGTGTACTTTTGTAAATTGATTATAGAGAAAGGTTCTCTGGAAGGGGAGATTAGAGAAGGTTCTCTAAGTCTCTAGTCATCTGAAATTCAAAAAGGTATTTGGATTTCTTAATCTTTGTCTAGGTTTGATAAGGAGTGACAAATTGTGAGTTTTGTAAAGAACTAATTTGATTTAGTGAAACTCTAACCTAGTGTTGGTTGCAAGAAATTGGATGTAACTTCTCTTGCTGAGAGGTGAACCAGTATAAATTGTTGTCTCTTGTTTCTACTCTTGTTATCTTTCATTGCTTGTTCTTGGGTTGATCAAATCATAATCAATTAGAAGTAATTCAGATATTACATGCATTTCAAGGTGTATCTGGATTGAAAGAATGTTTCTGATTTTAGAAAAGGGTGATTAAGTGATACAATCCGTTTAATTTTGCAAATTGTTTCAAGAAATTTTTTAAACTCTCTGTTTTAACCAATTCACCCCTCCTCTTGGTTATTTGAGTGTATTCATATTGTTTTCAGTTGTGAACATAGATGAATTCAATTGATTGGTGCATTTGGATGAAATTGGTTGTGTAACACTTTTTAATGAGACTCATGAATATGCTCATACTATTGGAAGGAGTGGACAACACTGAAAAAGGTGATTGGTCGATACTGTATGTATTATCTAGTCTAGCCCTCTATGTTGGAATTTGTCTTCTGTCCAATGGTGTGTCCAATATAGTCTACCTATGCATCGTTTAGTTTGTTTCAAATGGTTTTCATTAACATTGTTCTATTTAGTAACAGTTTTATCTAATTGTAAACGTTTTTCGATTATTTTGTTATTTGTATGCTCCTATAAGAGGAGTTAGTTAGCAGGGTTCAAGTAAGCGAGTTAGAGATAAAGCTTTTGAACCCAATGTCATTGCATATATTATTTGTTATTCACAATATAGTTTCCATTATTGTGTTATCTCTCTTACCCTTCTATCTTTTGTTCTCCTTATCTGTTTCTCAGTCTTAAACCCAACAAATTGGTATTAAAGCTCTGGTTTAGATCAGTTTTGCATATACTTCGTGGTGGGTCTAGGTCATTAGAGATCAATCATTTTGTTTTTATTCTTGCTGCATCTTAAAGATTTGACAAGAACATAATAAACACAATAGAGATTGAGAAATTTATAGGGAAGAATAGACTTGGAAGAAGTTCATCTTTGAAGTGAAAGCTACTGCAACCAATTGCTATAGTCGAGATTAGCTCCTTTGCAACCCAATGCCCTTTGTTAATTCCAGTTCCAATTTAATTAAGTTGCAAGTTTATAATGCATACCTCCCAAGTTCCTTATTATGAAATTTCTTGTGGAAATGATGCATACCTCCGAAATAGCAAGAATAGACTTGATTATTATCTCGATTCAATATTGAACCTTGTGGAACAAATTCAAGTAAAGCAACAAGCTATGATGGAGAGTAAGATGTTACAAAAAGATTGAAATTGTATATGTCCAAGCCCAACCAAATGATGAAACATTGTTGACATTGACTATTCTAACAATTTATTTTGAACTGCGAATTCTTTTCAATTGCTAAGTTTGCAACACTAACTATCACTTTGGAAATCTTCAAAAAGGGTTTAGTTGTTAAAGAGGATAACCATTGTGAGTTTTCGGCAATAGAAGGAAAACAATATGTATTAGTGAGGAATATAAACACATGATCGGAACTACGATTCACTATCGTTGAAGGATAAGAAAGGAAAGGAAACACTTGAATAAAATTGTGGATCTTGTTTTGGAATTAAAACATGTTAGAGAAAAGAAGGGTACTTGCCACATCATTCATTCCTTTTCATACAAAATTTCTTTCCTAAAATTAAATATTTTTCTATTTGACCAACTAAACTAAACCTCATTCATATTAAAATTTCAAACATAATATTTAATAGTATTTTTCAAATTGAAATTATAATTGCAAGTCTTATTCTATGAATATACAAGATAGCTAAGACTAACTATTATAATTTCCTACCCCACCCTATTATAAACGTTTTCTTGCATCAATATGTCTCTTTTTCCTTAAAATATATTTCCGAACTTATTTTTTTCAATTGTTGTAAAAAATGCAATTTTCTACGCTAAATTTTAATTAATAATATTTTACTTATTTATTTTAATTCACTATTTGTATTTCTTTTATAATTTTAATTTTTTATTTATATTTTAATTGAAAGATTTTGTTCACAATACCTAAAAGTTTCTTATAAAAATAAATATGAAATAATTTTTAAACTTTATGACATAATAAAGTTTCTTACCTTAATTATTTTTATTTTCTTGAGTTTAATACGAAATGACGTAAATATCCAAGAGCACATAAATTAAAAATAAAAACCCTAAAGACACATTAAATACCTTTACGTTAACCATCTTCCTCTGTTGGCACGCTGCTAGTAAGTTTGGTGCCGCAATTGTCACGACCCAAAATTGCATTTTTCTATCGAGGTATGTTTGAACAAATTTATGATTTTACGTCTCCTTTTTCTCTCCACAATTCTTGTTTATTTTGAGTTTTTTTTTTATTTTTTTATTTTATGATTTAACGGTAATGGATATCCAGTAACCTCCACAACCCTGTGCCGTCAACCACCCTCCACCGCGCCGTCGAACACCCCGTCTGCGGTGTTCGTCTCACCACTGCAGTGCCTCGCACCAGAGCACCAGGCCGTCGGAGCAGGTTTTAAGCTCTGACCTCTGAAGACTGATATGTCTTTTTTTTGTTATGTATTCTGTTTTTGTGATTCTGTTTTGGGTAATCCTTATGGATTGGATCTGTGCCCCCTCTCCTCAACATTGTTTTATGTTCTCTCCTCAACAAAGCCTTATTTCGGTCGTTGTATTATTGTATTGTATGAGCCATTGTTGGGGTTTTAAGTTGCCACTCTGTCGTGGTCTGGAGAAGGTTTTGATTGTTATTTAAGCTCATATTGGATGGTTAAGCTTTGAGCTCTGGTCTTGCTTTTCTCTTGAGTGGTCAAGCATTGTTTTAGCTTTTGCTCTTGATGGTTAAGCTTTATTGCTTCTGCCTTATGGTGGTTAAGCTTTATTGCTTCTGCCGTATGCTGGTTAAGCTTTATTGCTTCTGCCTTATGCTGGTTAAGCTTTATTGCTTCTGCCTTATGATTTGTGCTTCTGCCAAATGGTTAAACTTTCAAGAGTCTGTTCCTAGCACTCCTCAAATACTTATTGACTGGGTATGAAATTTTCAATTTTTAATAGAATCCATGTCATACGGTTCAATTAATGACTTACTGATTCGACCATTGACCCAGTGCTTTCACTGGGTTGATTGCCAGTTCTGTTTACAAAACTTTGCTCTCAGTTTTTTATTAATCCTATATTGATTAGTGATATGGTTAAAGAGTGTAATTTTTTTTTATATTAGTAACTTGGCAAGTTCAATTGAAAGTTTGGACTTCTACTAACCATAGTGTACCATTGCCTCCCTTTTTCCCATAGTTATCAATCCCGGATAGCGGAGCGAAGCGGCCGCCCTCAAAACTGGGATAGAGGGATAGCGGTTGCGGGATGACCGCTATTCTCATGTTTTCATATATTTATTAAAATATTTAAAATATAAATATATAAGAGAAATATAACCAAAAATTCATGCACTAATTGTCATTAATAATAACAACTAATCAAAGAAATACAATATCAATTAAAATTTGGCAAATGTAACTAAAGTTCTAGAAATTCAAATTCAAAATAAACAAACACACCCAAAAGAAAAGAAACAGAGGCCGTGATTCTGGCATAATAAAAACCCACCCAAAAGAAAAGAAACAGAATGATATAATGCCAAAATCAATACACATCCACAAAAAAAAAAGAGAGAGAAATGAAAAGGAAAAGGAAAAAAAAGAAAAGAAAAGAGCAAGGAAAAAGGAAAAAGAAAAGGAAAAAAAATGGCAGAAATCAGAATCAAGAGAAAGTGAGAAATGAAAAAAAAA
>PYAF01001746.1:552347-571888 GCA_007407185.1 Glycine tomentella | reverse complement strand
ACTGGCTTTATTTCTGGGTTGCTCCTTTTTATTGCTTGTTTCTTCATTTATTGTACCTAAAATGTATAAAAATAACAATAAGTAATAATAATCACAAAGTGGTGAACTTTTGGTTTAATTCTATCATTTATTTAACATTTTCTACTAAATTTTGACTAAAACTATCCTAAATTTCACCATATATTAGCAACCTATCATATACATTTTGACAAGTATGGCACGTTAATTACCAAGCAGGACATGTCCAATGTTTAACCCTTTTTCAACTGATTCCCAGACATACCCTTTTGGCTTGCCTGCCACATGAGTTGCTCCTAGCAAAATAGATGTAGCTAGGGCTAGAATTGTATTTGTATTTCCTCTGAACCCGAAACCTTTGCGATCTCCTTTAATTATTTTACTTCTTTTCTTTTCTTGAATTCATTTCCATATTTCACAATTCATGTGAAGGATGCGTAGTAGTGGGTCCAGTGTTGCATCAGTTTGGGAATGATGCTGCGGCTTAGTCGCATGTGGGTTTGGAAGTGACTGTAAGGCACACAACTTTGGCCTTACCCTGAGAGTGAGGACTAGGCATGCCAATAAAAAAAAAAACCGCTTTTCTGGACTTCACGAAGTATCACTCTCCGTCCTCTGTTCAGTTAGATATATTTTTATAATTATTAACAATTTAATTATTTATATATGATTTTATTATTATATATATACGTAATTATTAATTATATAAATTTTCAATTATTTTATTTTTTATTTTTATAATTAAATAAAATATAAAATAATTATTTTAATAGTCAAATAATAATATTATAATTATAATACTAATTATAAAAAAATGAAAAATTATACACTTAACTAAAACTATAATTTAATTCTTATATATGTATATTATTTACTCTTCATTAAATTTTATATATATCATTTGAATTAAAATGTAATTAATAATTTAATTTATAACTTATTTAAAGTATATGAAAAAATATTTATAAAAAAAACCTGAGATTAATTTTTCACAAGTTTTTCCAAATTTGATAAAATTCAATAAGGATAAAATTGAGCTTTATTTTTTCTACTTCACCTTTTATAAATCCAAATTTGTCCTGTCTTCTATGGAGACAGGGATGGGGATAGAGAACCCACTCTATTGTCATCCCTAACAAGGACCTCACTATTAAGAAGACACTTGTAAAAGGAGAAGAATAAAACTTATTAATAATGCAATGCTGAAATTATAAGAAATGGTAGTAACATAGTAGTATATATTTTTTATTATTGATTGAAATTCATTAAAAATATAAAAATTGTAAGTTTTTTTATTTAATAATTTTTACTTGTAATTATTTTTTAATCATATCCAAACTAATTTTTAGGGCTGTAAGTAAGATATGTCTAACCCTCATAGCTGTCCAATCGAACTTAACCCAATTATATTTTTGTTGGTTAGGTTGGATCATTGCAGTGGTAATTTTAGTTCACCCATTAGAATTGGGACGGGTAACAACTAATGAGTTCATGATTTCCACACTTGATCAAACTTAATCCAACCCAACTACATAATAAATATATAATAAAAAAAATAGTAATCGTTTAATTCTTTCTATGTTAAAGATTGTGAAAAATACAAAGTGAGAAAAACCCAACTCTCTAATTCGCATTTACTCGCAAGTCGCAACAATTTATTTTGGTTTTAGATATTGACTTAATAAAACAATAGTGACTTGTAAAATAATGAAGCAATTAATATTAATTGTTGGCTTTATAAGAAATAATAAGCAATGAAGCAATATTGAATTACTGATTTTTAAGTATTTTTTTGTTAAAAGGTTAAAGTGATAAAAAAAATAATTACTCAACCCGATGGCCCAACCCAACCTAATTGAGGTCGAGTTGGGTTAGATTGGGTTGCTTATAAAATGTAAATCCAACCCAACCCCAATTAAGTTTAATTTGGTTTAAAATTAGACTAAACTCAACTCAACACAAATTACTTACACCCTTATTAATTTCCATGATTTGGTTAAGATGATTGGTTTGATTCCATTTTTGTTTCGCAATCCGATCTCGTTTAGTTTAAGTTTTGGGTTACAATTTTGTAAAATCAAAAAATCCAACTCGAACCAATTGCTTTCATCACTTTCTTTGTTGACTGCTTCTTCTTTCCTTATATTTTTTATAACCTTTTCACACCTACACAACATAGTGTGAGTTGTCACTGAGGTCATCAATTTTTAGAGATTTGTCTTTGATCTTTATCTTGGCTCTCATATCTCAAATCTTGCTTCATTTTTCTATTAATAGTGACCATTAGGTTTTCAAATCTTGCCCATCATGTCTAAGATTTTGTCATTGCCAACATTTTCTTACATTTCCTTGAGACAAAATTAAATAAACTAAATTAGTTACTAATTGTCACCTAAAGCAATAGAAAAATTAACAATTAAACACTCTTACCTGCCAAGACATAGTTATCACTACTATCGACCATAACTTGGCGATATTCCATTCTCCAATCTCTTCAACAAAAGAGTCAAAGAGTTCAAACAATTTCAATCACTTCTTCATATTCCAAGAACCATTAACACTCCTTATAAACATCATCCCACTTGGACAGTTGAACAATAAATTGTTCAATGACTTATTCTTTCCATTTCTCGATGCATAAGACATGATAAAGCATCCATGTCGGGTTCACTTTGTCTCATGCAACTTAAGCATTTCTTTGTGACCTCTAATTCTCTTTTTAAGCAACCCTCAACTCATGAAAGCTTAAGGACTCAAGTGTTTACCATAATTTCCAATAGCTACAAACATCTTAAGGATTTTATTGAGCACGCAACATTGAAATGAACTCATTCCTATAGAAGAATCAAGCAACGTATTCATTACTATTAGCCTTTGCTTATTTTATGGAAGCATCCCTTATGCTTGTTCACCTTTTATTCATTGCAACTTTGAGTTTATTTGATACTTGTAGACTTTTAAGCATATGCAAATCCATAGGGTCTTTCACAATATTTCTCTTAACAACAGAAGCAAAGGTAGAACCTACTGTTGAGGGTCTTTCCTAGCCCTTATGTTGTAAATTTATTCTAATGTTTCTACCTCATCATCATCATCTTCATTTTTTCAACTTAAATGTTGCATCATTTAGAACTTTCTTCTTTACATAAGCTTCCTTGATTTTGAGCTAAATTGTATGTGTGATATTTTAGCAAAAAAGAACATCTCCATTCACCCTTATTTGACGTCTCTTGGCTCTAGTTATTCCCTCAATTGTAACCTTCAAACAAAAATCACATGTAATAACCTTTTTGGCGTTAATGTCCTTCAAGGAATTCCATTCCCAAGCCATATCAAAGTTGTCATATGCAAGTTTGACCAATGATAAACTAGTTGATAAAGTAACATTTCCAATAATTAGTTGTTCACTTGGTGGCTAATATGATGTCATGATGAAAAATGGGTATGAGATAAGAAGAGAAGGACAAAACAATAATGGTGAAAATAATTTAGAAGAAATAGGATAAAAATGATAAAATCTTAGAGGAAGTGTGAACTTAAAGAGAGGAACATGCAATGTTCACATAAATGGAAAATAACAATTAATAGGGGGCATAGTAAGTAATCAAAAAGTTTAAAATATACAAAACAATGAAAACAAAAACACAAACTATGAACATCACAAAATTTGTGGTTTTGTTTTTGAATTTTTTTTTTGGTATCTTTATTTTTTCTTTTAAAGTTTTCAATCACTCACTTATGTCTACTTATTAATTATTATATTTTCTATTTACGTGAACATTATATATTCCCCCATTTAAGTTCTTATTTTTCTCTTTGATTTTAATCATTCTTCTCCTATTTCTTCTTAATTCATCTCACCATTATTCTTAGTTATTTACTTCTTCTTTCAAACCATTTTTCCTTTTAACCAAAACATCGTCGCATCCACCAAGTGAATAACTAATTCTTGGAAATGTTGCTTCATCAACCTTTTAAGCATTGGTCAAGCCTATAGGTGACAACCTTGATTTTGCTTAGAAATAGAATTCCTTGAAGAACATTAACAATAAAAAGGTTGTCACATGTGATTTTTGTTTAAAGACTACAAATGGAGCAATAACTAGAGCTAAGAGACATCAAATGGGGGTGAATAGGGATCTTGAAGCTTACCAAAAAAACCTTACCTATAATCAACCTTAAAGTCAAGGAAGCTTATGAGAAAAGTAAACATTGTAAATGATGCAACATTTGAGCTAAAAAAAATGATGATGATGATGAGGTAAAAACATTGGAAGAACTTTACGATGTAGAAGATAAAAAAAGATCTACAACAAAATGTTCTACCTTTGTTCTAGTTGCCAAGGAATATTGTGAAACAACCTATGGATTTGCATATGCTTAATAGTACTCTAGAAGTATCAAACAAACTCACAGTTGCAATGTCTAAAAGATAAATAAGCATAAATGATCTTATATGAAAAAAATAAGCGGTATAAGTAATAAATACATTGCCTGATTCTTTTATAAGAATGAAATTCCTTTCAATATTGCACACTCTTAAAGGTTCAAAGTAATGTTTGAAGCTCTTGAAAATTATGATTAAAACCTTCAAGCTATCATCATTTGAGGATTCCTTTATTGAAAAATGAATTAGAGCTCACAAGAAATGCTCAAGCCACGAGAAAAAGCAAACTCAATATAGATGCTTTGATTCATGGATAGGTAGAAAAAATAGGACATTAATCAATTTCTTGGTCTACTCTCCAAGTGGGACAATGTTTATAAGGGGTGTTAATGGTTCTGGGTATATAAAGACAGGGTCAAACATGCTTGAACTCTTCTAATGTAGCTACAATGGGTGTTTTTTGTGTAGCTGGAAGGTAATGACTTGACTATTCCATCACTAAATAAATGAAGAAGTTTAATAGCTACCAACTATAGTAGAAACAAAAGAATAAACAAAAGTAGAGCAAGAATGGGAATGAAGTGGAGGAGAAGAATCAAAAGCAAAAAAATAGTTCATTATTGTTTATAGCTTTAATTTGAATATTGGGATATGGAAAAAGTAAATTTTGGACATTGACAATCACAATTTGAGATTCATGTAACGCTCCATATGCATTCAGTTCATTAACATTCATTTATGGTCGCTAAGCGCAACAATTAATTAAAGTTAATTAATTTGGAAGCAAATAACAAAATGATGTCATCAAACGTCATCAACAAAACCATATCTATATTATGTATGGTAAATACTCACATCAGACAACTAGAGGACCAAATAAGTCATATGCATATATCTCAATAATGGTTGTACAAAATAAGGTATCATATATCATGTCCTCTCAACATACATCAGTATCTCTCAAGATATACAACATATACATAACGTACATTAACTGTGGATCTTCCCCTCAGGGGTACAAAATATAGGCATAACAAAAGAAATGAGTCACATGCTCTCAAAATAAAATTCCTAAGGTTCACACAGAATCATATCCCTACTCGGGCCTCTTGCCCTAGGATCCATCATCCGCTCGCTGAGCATCACCTGCAAAAATATAATCCCCACACGGGGTGAGATACAATCTCAGTAAACTCAGGGTTCTTGGAGACCTCTCCTCCCCCTGGTTCACTTCCATGACATATAGCATCAAAATTGGCATCACACAATTTAGCCATCATGGCTCTCATAAAACACATCACATGTATATCACAATACAGGTGTCATTCCGTTGGGCGCTACCAACATCAGGAATGCAACACAGATATAGCAAATATATATATATATATATATATATATGCATATAACATTGCCTGAGAAAGATCATCCACTGAAGGACACATCCTCTCAGGACTTTCTGCATCATTGCCTGAGAAAGATCATCCACTTAAGGACACATTCCCTCAGGACTTTATGTCAATGCCTAAGAAAAATCATCCACTGAAGGACACGTTCTCTCAGGACTTACTTGAACATATATGGCACTTCCGAAAGAAGATCATCCACTTAAGGACACATTTCTAAAGGAAGTACATAAGTAGTCTATTCTACTGGCCAGATAATCTCATCAATCACACAACATATCATCACAGTGTACATCATATACATGTTCTCAATAAAAGCAGTAACACACAATTTCAATACCACATGCATCATGACATACAATAACCATCACTTCCTCGGAGTATGGTGGAACACAGTCAAGGCGAAACACTCCCAAGAAAAAAGAGCTTATCTGCTCTAAGTGCTACACTGGTTCTCCCGGTCTCGTGGTCACAGTCACCAATAATCTCTGTGTCACGCCCTACATAAAGGCATACAAACAATTAATAATGGTTCTCAACCGTTAGAATGAAAAGAAACACTATTCTTTTCCATTTAACCTTTTTTTCCCTCTATTTCCAAGTTATTTGGACTAGTCACATAATTAGTGACTTATAGACCCCCCAATAGGATCTATCTCAGCCTAACCAAGGCACTAGAATCTCCCTAAGACTCTGCATAACCCAATTCAAAGAGTTCAATACTTTATTCATGTCACATTTTAATGATTAACAAGATGGCTAAAACGGTTACTTCAACACATTTTCACCGTTTATATATTCTCCTAAACATATCTTGTGAAGGCACCAAGGCCCAAACATACCATAATATCATCAATTTAACCAACATTCTTCATACTCATACATTCCTCACAACCCAATTTTCAAAATATATAAAAATTATATTTCAAGGCTAAACCTTCATCACAACAACCTCCTAAGCATACTTTTCCAAAGGACCCAAGCCTAATTTTAGCACTAACTCAAATGGGTCACTATTTATCTCAAAAACAAATTCTTAAATAATCAGTAAAGCTTGTGTTTCTTACCTCTAAAATGACAAGGAAGGCTAGAGGACAACTTCTCCAAGCTTAAATGTCCTTAAAACGCCTCCAAAATCAAACGTTGTGAAGTTCCCTAGAGAAAACGATCTCTCCATTTGATGGTTTTCAAGGAAAATGGAGGTTAGAGTCTAGCTTATTGGGTGATTTCCTTCAACTTTCATGTTGGAAGTGAAGTGTTTTGGTCAAGGAATCAGTGGGTGTGAAGCTTATCTCCCTTGTTAATGGTGGAAACGGAGAAAGGAAGAAGAAGGTTATGTTTTTGGCCCAAAGTGAGAGAGAAACGTCGATTTTAAATGACCAGCCCACGTCCTCACGCTAACGACACCATTCTAGTGCTATTGACGCCAAATTCCAGAGGTCTGGACGTGCTCATGGCGCTAATTGCGTCACTCTGGCGCTAACCTCACCAGATTCCAGAGAAAAATGGCCTTCTGGTGCACCAAAGGCCTCACCAATTTATTGTTTTAGCCTTGGTCATTATAATTCACATATGAGAAATGTTGTCTAACTCATAACTCGTAGGAGGAACGAAAAAGGGATACAAGATCATAATACCACTTGTAAGAGTTATATGCATACATAAAAAAAAATATTTACAGCTATACACATACATAAAAAATAATATAGACAAGAAAAAGGGTAATTCATAATATTAATAAAGCATAAAGTCATAACTCATAACATAACTTATAATAAATTCAAATTACCTAAAACTAACACACTAATGACTAGATCACTAGACAAAAGTCATTCAAAATATATTCTTAAGTCATAAGTCATAACGTAACTCATTATAAATTGAAATTACTTAATAAAAACACAATAGGCTAGGCCTAGAAGTTCATTCGAAGTTAAATCAAGATAGTCATCTTCCATGCAATCTTCATCTTCCTCCTCATTAATAGCATATTCTCTACCTTTATCATCATCAACAATTGGAGGAACCTCCAAATCTTCCATAGGTGCTCCACCAACACCTCCACCTCTAGCATCTTCTCCCAATTCAACTAAGATGTCTTTATCTAAAGCATTTAGGTATTAATTTGCTTCATTCTTCATAATCCATTCATCATCATAAGCAACATCATCAATGTTAAAGTACTTTGCTTTCCTAACATCCTTCTTCTTGTTTAATCTTCAATTAGTCATCACAAACACCACTTTGTTCATTGTCTTTTGTTGTAAACGATTCCTTTTCTTGGTGTGGACCTAAATAACTATAAAATTCATTAACACATAGGTCCTATCCTAGGTATAGGTAAAGAATTATAAAATAAAGTTCATTAATTGAAATACTTACTCTTTCAAAAGCACTCCAATTATGCTCGCAATCAGATGAACTACATTTCAAACTCAAAACTCAAATAACAAACCTTTGTAATTCTGGAAGATCATCACCATAAGACTCCCACCATTGTGTTGTAGTTTTGGTTTGAAGTTTACATTGAGTTACTAAACTACCAAAAAACTTGGATTTGCTCTTGAAATCCTCAATTTCAGCGTCAATCTTAACAATCTCATCAATGTCTCCCACCATTCTTTCTAAACAAGTGTACATTCCACACTTCACTTCATAATTAGCTTTAGATTCAAGATTTTAGTGCAATATGGGATTAAGATAATAGCCCACAACCTGAAAAGGCCTATGCACTGGCATACCCATCTTGCATGAATGATTTCCCAAATAAGAGTGTAGCTAAAAATGATACAAATAAATAAATTAATCTCCAAATAAAGTCTATAATACTATAAATTAGAAAATGGAAGATAATTAATTAATTACCTTCTACTGATTCCATTGAATAAAGTTTGTATTTTTTCTTTGACACTATCTATTTCTTCAAATTGAATCCCATGGCTGGTTTATTGTTTGAATCCACCATGCATAGCACCTTTATTAGAGGGAAAGCACCTTTCAGGAAATTCAAAACATTTTTCCAAAATCCCTTATCTAAAATCAAATTTTCCTCAAGCTTTCCATCTCTAGTCTTCACAAATTGACTAGATTACCACTCCTTGGATGTGAACATTCTAATAAGTGATCCCTTGTTGTCATGTAAGCATCCCAAAGTCAAATAAGAAGTAGCAAAACAAGTAGTAACTAGTCTTCTCAAATATTCCCCCTTAGTAAAATGATGTATAAACAAATAAGAGCAGTTCTACCATAAATGTAGGTTGTGATTTTCTTATCACTTGCAATTGTTTCTTGATGAAGAGGTAATTTATTCTCAAAATATTTTAACATCAAATAATGCAATGTGTTGCGCAAAGTGTCCAAAACAATTTCTCTCTCTCTTTTGCATCAACAAATCTTCAACTTCTTGTAATTTGCAGTATTATCCATTACAATTTGGACCATGTTCTCTTCCCCTACCTCCTCAACAACTTCATCAATCATCTTGAAAAAAAACATTGTTGTCTTACATATTTCAAAAGCATTAATAGACTTCAAAAAGACAATTCCCCAAGGACTATTGACCAAAAAGTTAAGTATACTCCTCATTCTCTTATTTGTCCATATGTCTATGATTACTGAGCAAACTGCGTTTATGTTCTTCCAAATTGTCATTAATAATCTCAACTTGTTGCTTCAAATATTTGACTCTAATTTCATGATAGGATAGTGGCTTAAATCCCTTACAATGGTAGGTAACCAACTCAAGCATTTTCTTGAAATCTTCATTTTTTGCAACATTAAAAGGTATAATATTGTTGTAAAAGAAAAAAACAATTTCTTTACATGCTTCCTCCCTCATAGGCTTCTTGAAATGACATGGATAGAAGGTTGGTAGAGTGTAGCCCTTTTCTCGAAAAGACTTGTAGTATCAGTATCTTGCTCTTCTCTTTTTCTTTTTCCATCCTCCTCCAAAACTCCTTCATCTTTGAACTGTGAAGACTTCTTAATCAAATTTCCTGCAACCAACCAACATTAATTTCTTAGCATCTGTACAGGATATAACATCCTTTAATTTTCTTGGAAAATGACGTTTCAATTGATAGTTTCCAGTAGTAAAAATCTTATTACAATATCTACATTTCAGATTTTTTGCCCTCCCATCAATTGAAACACAGTGATTCCATACAACCAATCCTTGGTCTAGTTTAATTTTCATTAGACTTTGTCATTTCAGGACTGAATCACCTTCAATAGGTATGTTGCCACTAGCTAAAGCTAGCTTTTCTTCAAACACTAAACCAAACAAAATAGAACTATAATCAATGGCAAAAGCAGCAAACAAAGAAGGAAAAAACCAAACACGAATCTAAACAACACAACCTTAAGCCATTTTTTCTTCAAACACCAAATTCCAAACACGAATCCAAATAAAAAGAAGGGTGTCACAACATCAACCAGTTACCGGCCAACACCATCACAACAAGCAGAGAGAAGGGCGTCAGCATCGATAGCAACAATAAACCCAAATAGCACTATCAACAACAACTAATGACGATGATGCAAGTGGAGGCAACATCTAGTGATAGAAGCGTCAATGGCGGCAGAGTGGGTCGACGATGGAGGCGCAACTTTGAGCGAAAGGAAATTTGTTAAGAGGGGCCTTGCTGATCATTTTTGTAGTTAGAACCTTAGAATAAGGTTACTTCTTTAATTTTCAAATTGGGTCAACAAACAGTATCATCTATCCTTCTTTTTAAATTTAGTTTAAGTAAAACACCTTTCTATAATTGTATAAAACAATACATTTTAAAGAATATTACTCCAATTAAGCAATTACCTCATCAATTAAAAAAACAAAACCTTTTAGATTCTTGATTGCAAAATTCTACCATTTCTTGTTGATTTTCCTCAAAAAGAACCTGGAGCCCTGAGGCATGATTAAATATTTCATAATTACAATTTCTCCGTTAGCCTAAACAATAAGTATAAGTATATAATTCCACTATCTCCAAAGTAACATGAAATGTCGAACACTAAAGACTTACAAAAGTTACACTTGCCAATAAAAGCAAAGATACAATGTCAAATACAAAACCAAAATGTGATAGAGTAAAAAAAACCTAAACTCTCCCCAAAGAACAATGTCAAACACAACCAAAATTATGAAATCAAGGGAAGAATCATTAAATAACTAGCATTAAAAATGTATTCTCCATAGAAACAAGAAATAATGATAAAAAAAATAAAAAATGAAAACGAGAGGAAGTATACATTATAATGTTATCAATTCCAAGAAAGTCACAAGCACCACCTCTGAATCCAAACCCTAAAGGTAAAAAAGTTTTATAAGTTAGCATAAAAAAATAAAAGAGAAATCATAAATGGAAACAAAAGAAATAGTTTAAATGGAAACATAAATCATAAATTGAACATGAAAATAAAAATAAATATTGGCTAAGTTGAAAATACAAGACAAATCCCAATGCAAAACAATGAACCTAAAACACGACATGAAAGCTACTACTTTATGATCACAATTTGAGTGAACAATGGTGGAAGCATGGTGAATCAACCTCAAGAAAGGCAACAATGATGCCACAATCTCTTCTTACTACTTATGGTTTTTATCTTAACTTTAGATACTTCATGAGAGTGGGTTGGTTTTAGGGTTAAGTGTAAGCATCTATATCCAACCTCTAGGTTAGGTATTTGGTGATATGGGCTTGGGTCGTGTATTACGACTTGACTTGAGTAATGAGTAGTGTATGTTATAAAGGGAACTAGGCTTAGTTGAATGAACCTAGCCTAAAAGTTTATATTTTAGCCTAACATACAAGTCGAGTTGGTTACTGATGGGCCACAACATCAAAATCGAACCCAAACTAACCTACTTATGCTAACATTTTTTTTACATGTCAAACCCATTGACTACTTGAAACCACACGAATTGCAAATATTTTTTTCGATTTACACATGTTTTGGTTGGGGTCGGGCTACCTTGTTCACCCTGATGGGTAAGTGTGTTTTTGTATATTTTGATGAGGAGTTGAGACGAGTGCAAAAAGTTGTTTTCTATGCTACCTAACTTTGTATATAGTATAGATAGATACATTTACATATCATTTGGTTCTGAAATGACTTCTATGTGTTAGTCTTAAGTGAGGGACATATCTTTTGTTACATAAGATATGGTCACCTTATAAATGACACAATTTTGATTATAAATTATAAATTTAATGTTAAACTTTATGTTTGTTATAATTTTAATTATATAAAAATAAATATTATGATATATTCTCTCTCTCTATAAATATAAATTAAAACATTTGTCTTGGTCAATTGTGTTTTTAAGAGCGATTATTTAGCAAAAGCATTTTTGTAAGTTTTTCTTTAATGAAAGTGTTTTAGGGGTTTTTCTTAATTTGTTATTTCTTTCATTTTATCATGTTGATCTTTATTTTTAAATTGAATTTTAATATTTTTAAGAATATCAATAATTAAAAATAACAAAGCACCACAATGTAAATTGTTTTTCTTAAATCTAAAATATAATTTATATGCTTGAAAAATTATATTACTAAAAAATTTAGTTATAATGTAATTTACATATAAAAAATATTTATTTAATATATAAATAAACATTTATCTTTTATATGATACAAGCTAAAATTTTAGTAATATACAAGTAAAAATAGTATTTTTATATACAGGTATTGAACATTACCGTGATTCACTAAATTGAACTCAAATGATTATTTTTTAGGTACAAAACTCAAATGATTGATGTGTTAAGTGTATGAACGGGAACATTAATAATAATGCCATCCTTTTATGGGCAATAGAAAGAAAAATGTTTTCACTTGGGTGGATTGGTGGGTAATTGCTTCCTGCATTCATTTTTTTCTTCCTATACCCCAGAGGATAATAATACCCTTCTTGTTATCCAGCACCCGATTCCTCATCATGTAACTCTAATGCACACCCCATTGCAAGCAACAACAACCACTTTCCCCATTCATCACCACTTAGTCAAAAGCCCCACCGAAGCACAATGGAAGTCATTACCCTCCATGATTATGAAACGAACATTTCAGAATAACTATACACTTTTAAAATAGATATTCCAGAATACAGTGGTCTTGTTCCCTTATAACTTTTCTGGAAACCCCAACTTATCTCAACCTTATGCTACCCACACTAATTTTCCCTGCACCGCCTCGACACCCCCTCGCTTCTCCACATCTTTGCACGACACCCTTAGCCTTTCTAAGCTCGAGATATCACATTCCTATACATTCAAACCACCACCAAGAACACCAAATGATTCAGATTGCAACCTCACCACGTTTGCTCCCTCAACCTCATCAAATGACATCGACAACACCATCACTCCCTCAACCTCACCACATATTCGTTCTTTCTGAGATAGCAATGGTGGAGCTTGTTGAAGGCACAGATGGAGACAACATCGAAAGAGGAGGCCATTGGAAGTGGAGGTGCGTTGAATAATGCAATCAGTGGGATCTTAATGGCAATAAGAAATCAGACTTTGCTTTTTAGAAAAGGACAAAGACGTGTTGAATGGGGGGTCGCCGGTTTCATGGGAGTGATCATCACCGGTTCCCCTCTCCAGTTGAGCTGGTGGTGCAGGGTTGCTGGTGAAGGGCATTTATGTGCATTTAGGTCTTTTTGAGGGTGCGGTAAGTAATAAGGGGATGTAGGAAGTAATTTTCTGGATTGGTGTTGTAAGTCGTAACTGTGATTAGTCGGTTAGCAGTGAATGAAAGGGTTGGAGAGTAGCAGGAGAAATGACGTATAGGCCCAATTTGAGAATTTGGTTTGACAAAAATCTAGTTAAACTGGGTTTAGGTAATAGACATTGGACACCATGGTTTTTATAATTGGTTTTGGGTCTTATTTTAGGTACACCCAACTGAACCTAATATAGGATAACATTTTTTTAATTTTAAAAAACTTTTTAAAACATTAGTAAAATTTTTACAAGGATTTTTAATGTAATATATATTTTTTCAAAATCAATTCTTGATAATCTGAGACAAACATAGGTAAGAATTAGAAAGAACGTGAAAAAAATTATTTTATTATTTGCTTAATCATGATATTAATTTATAACTTTGATTTTTAAATACTTTCAGCTAGATAATTAAAATTAATAATTTTTATTAATTGATAAAATCGTGATATTAAATTATAATTTTTATTTTTAAAGACTTTCAAGTTTCAACTATATAAATTTAAATTAATAAATTTAATTTCAATTTTATGATTAATTTAAAACATCAAACAAGCATTTTTAACATTTCAAATCCCAATAGTATATTCCCCAAGTTTAATAAAATTCATAGCAACCCGTTAGTTAGGTACACTTGTGTAACATCCCATGTGCACCCGGCGTATTAACATTACCATTGTATCAGAATAGCGCAGCAAACATAAGCCTACATCAATATTGGAAGCTTAATCAAAACAACGATATATTATATACATATATGATGAAACCTGTTTAATATACAGAGTACATGCTTTTCAAGACTGTACAAATATACATCAAGTGCCAAAATACAGGCATACATCAACAAAATATGAGCCAACAGGCTCAGTCATCTATGCCTAGGGTTCTCATCAACATCTATCCCGTCTCAGGCCTCTTGCCTTGGGATCTCTATGCTACTCCTGTACTGTCACCTGCAACAAGAGCCCCAAACAGGGGTGAGATAATAATCTCAGTAAACTCAGGGTTCTTGGAGGTTTCCCTCCCCCCTGGTTCACTCACAAGCACAGATCCAGAATAACAATATCACAATACAGCCATATTTATACACACATCATCAGTACTGAGAGAATGTCTATCCAATGGATAAACCCTCTTTAACTTTTTCCAACGCCTGAGGAGGATCATCTGACAGGTACCTTATCTTAGGACTTATTGCCTTTTCCTAAGAAGCTCATCTGACAGGTACGAGTCCTCAGAATCACATTAGACTCTATCCAATGACTAAGGAGGGTCGTCTGACAGATACCTTATCTTAGGACTTATTGCCTTTGCCTAAGAAGTTCATCTGACAGGTACATTTCCTTAGAACCGCATTGGATATCTACTTCGTAGAAGGGCATCTGACAGGTACCTTACCTCAGGGCTTATTGCCTTTGCCTGAGGAGCTCTCTGACAGGTACATTCCTACGGAATCTCCCTATTCTATTCTACTGGCCAGAGAATTCTCCTAATATCATATCATCATCTCTATCCTTTCATTCATTTCATCACCAATAAAGAACATAACACTATCTCAGTGTATAGACAATATCAATCATCATATCCAGGTCTTAGTATAACAGCAAAATAATATCCATATGCATAACATGTTAGACCATTACCCTCTTTGGGTACAGTGAAACACAAGAAAGGAGAACAAACTCCAAGAACAATGAGTTTACCTGATATCAGCTCAATACCAGATTTCCTAGTCTCGTGGTGACCACCACCAGTGTTATGAGTCTCACGCCCTACAATAGGCATGCAATTGACAATCAGTAACGGTTTTCACCCGTTTATATAAAAGGAACACTCTTCCTTTCCATATCAATCTCTGTCTTCTAACCTAAGGTTCATCATAGCCTAACTTCCCCTAGGCCTCTCATAGACCCTCAGTGGGCTATCTCAGCTCAATCAAGGCATCAGAGTCATTACAGACTCAAGGCAGGTCAGACATGGGGAGCTTCAAACTCTAAACAGCCTCCACAACTAAAAAATTATCTATGGGTTTGAACGGTCCCTAACACACACATGACACCGTTCACATGGCCTCTCAGGCAACCAACTCATGTACTAAGGCTCTTACATGTCTTAACATCAACAAGTAACTCATCATCAAAAGTCACACATGTATAATCAGAGCCCATAAACAAAGTTAACTAGAACTAGCGTATAAGAGCTAATCCTTCATCCTCATCTCCTTCTAAACATGTTCTTCCAAAGGACCCAAGGCTAATATAAGCTCTATCACAAGTGGGTCACTATTCACCCATAACCCCAAATCATAAATTAATCGGTGAATCTTAGATTTCTTACCTCAGAATTGGTAAGGAAGGCCTCTAGACCACTTCATTTGGTCCAGGTGTTCGTTACTCACTGTCGTTCCTCGTCAATTTCGAGTTCTACCACATTTCCCTTAAGAAAGGGACTTCTCTGATTAAGGGGTTCTGAGGGTTTCTGATGAAGGATTTTGGCTTACTAAAGGTTTCCAACAGGTTTGGTGATGAAAGGCAAGTATATAGGTGAATTAAGGTGCAAAGATGAAGCTTGGAGCTTAAAAAATGGAGGTTCAGGCGTTCAGAAGAAGAAGAGAGTGAGTTTTGCCCAAAATTTCGTAATCTAACCCTTATATACTGGGCCTGACCGACATGTCGCGCTGATGGCGCCAAAATCCAGTGCATCTGGCGCCCTTGGCGCCACTTTGGCGCTCATGGCGCCAATTTCCAGCATCTGTGGCGCTACTGGTGCCACTTTGGCGTTCCTGGCGCCAATTTCCAGCATCTGTGGCGCTACTGGCGCCACTCTGGCGCTACTGGCGCCACTCTGGCGCTGATGGTGCCAAAAATTGTGAAAATAGCCTTAAGTTAAGGTGCCACACTATCAGCGCCAGATCTCACGCTATCAGCGCCAACTACAGTGAAAATATTATTATTTTATTATTATTATTTTTTTAGTAACCATGGTTATTATAACTTGCAAGCTAGCAATTTTTTCTATGGGTTTCTATATCACTTTCATTTATGTTTTCTTTTATAGATAAATCACTTTTCATTTATTTAAGTGAAAGATCGATCTTAGAACATAAAATATTTGTAACATATTCTTTATATGTTTTGGACTTGCGGCTAAGCTTATATATACGGGTATAATATATGATTACAAGTATTTTTGGTTCCACTAGTACATATTATGTAATTTTATTTGTAAAATTTGTATAAATTAATTAAGTTGATTTATTTTTAAAACAACATATAATGTTGACTTAGTGAAAGAAGAAGGGAACTAGAAAAGATTATGGCTTTGAATCCTCTCAATAACAAATTAATAAATTAATAATTAACATTTATTGATAAAAAATTATAAAAAAATAGTAAACAATATATTGAAAATTATGTTGAGGAGCATTACGAATTATGAAAAATACATTATGAATTAACTTTTTAACAAAAAAATTATTTTTAATTTTTTAAGTGATGTCTTTGGAGTATGCAACATCATTGAGTTTGTAGATCAACTAATGTAAAATTGTTTCAATTTAATGGTGTCAAATTCAAGTCCTAAATATGTATTTGCGTTGAATATTTGAATAGAGAGTTTTATCACATATACATAATCATCTTATTTTATTCAAATATGATTGTCTCAAGTAAAAGATATTCGTGGTTTATAAAAAAAAATAGTTTTTTACTATTAAAGTTTTTTTTAAAAAAAATTAAGGAAATTTGGTCTTTTGTAAATTTATTTCTTCTTAAAATTCTTAAATTCTCATTCCTTTTACTAATTTATAAATTAAATTGTCTTTTACTCAAAATTCACCAAACAAAATATCACATTTCACCCAATGTTTTTTTCAAATCTCAAATTTTATCATTTTTTTTACTAATTTTTAAAAATATTTCAATCACAAAACCATCACTAGCCCTTAAATATTTGGAAGAAATAAATAAGTTGAGGATTTTAAGTAAAGAATCGTGATAATTCAAATTTAAGCAATTATAAGAATAGGAAAACTCAAATAACTAAAAAACTTGGAGACCAAAACGCGCATAATCCAAATTAGGGAGTTTAACGTTGCATTTAAATGTTTAAAATAATAACTGGATCTTTTTTAGCTTACAATTTGATGCTCATCTATTACCAAGGGCATAGATTAACTAATCCAAAATTATTTCAAGTTGAAGTCCTACCGTGTTAAATATTTATAGTGTCAAGTTAGACCGAAGAATACATGTGTTATATTTTAAACATAAATTCACAAAATGAGTGCTTTTAAAGATTTCTTTAAGAATGGAGGATAATTATTATGTAAACGGATAAATATGGAAAGATTTATACTAAATAAATTATAAATAATTATATAAATGAATTTAACATAGTACTTTAACAAAAAAAATTTAAGATTTAAATTTATGAATTTTACTTTCACTTATATAATATTCATTTTTCTCATTTCTAACAGAGATTTCACCTTATATTTATATTCTAATAACAATCTTAAAAAAAAATCAAGGAAGAATTCAAAGTCGTATACTCTGCCGTTCTTGCAGGGTCCAAACGACCAAGACCAAGTGTACTGCTAATAGAAAACTACAAATAATATTAAAAATAATACCAAACACCAAGACCACCCACTCAAGCAACAATTCATTTACGTGAATCGAACTGCTAAGTTAATATTTCTGTTCACAATAATTTGCGGCTTTTTCGGTCCTTCACACGTACACCTTTTGATAGTACCTTCATTAAGTTATAGTAGTTACTTACACAGCTATTTATTAATAAATTAAATGGCGTCTATCTTCATATATATCGTTGAATATTTAATAAATAATAATATATTGAAATTTTATAAAATTTTGTAAGAATCACATTATTGTTTGACTATGGCAGTTCTCCATGACTTCTTTCAAAAATATAGAAATGGGTAGAATCTTTTAGTATATTTAACTTATAAGATTGTTAATGATTTCAATGTGACGTGTTAGAGAGTCACTGAGATAAACACATTTTTTTAGTGAAAAATATTAATATTTAAGTTGTAGTAAAGCCTAAATTAAGCTAATATGTCACTGACTTTGCCTGGCTAAGATCGAATCTCGTTTTGTTTGAACTTTTTTTGGAATAAAAAAATTGAGCGACCACTTTATACGCAATAGAACTCGTTCAATTCACCTAGGTTTACTTCACCCTGCACCAATCATGTTCCACCCATATCATCTTGTTAATTAATTAATACTATAGCAACGATAATAAAATTTTATGCTAGTCAAACAATGTCGTCACTTCCAACAAAATATTCTAGATGGTTATCTGCAGATTTTGATCTATTTCTATCTGTTTGTGTGAAATATGGTACACACATTCAAGGGGTCTTTGCTTTGTCGAGAGGCCAATGTAAAATTTCATATATTCCGTTCACACTTGAAATTAAGAGTTTAATATGAAGGTATGAATAAGAGAAATGAATTGAGAGAGAGACACACACAGATGGAGAGAGTATATATTGATTATAATGAACTCAATTAATGATCACACATACACTTGATGTTCCAGACTATTAGACAATAAAGAACGACATAACTGCAATAATAATAAAATGTCTCAGAAGTCAGAAGCTCTATATATAAAATGCAAATCTTAATTAAACGTGCTTAGTTCTAGAGTGGAAAATATAATTGGTATCTAGCATACCATAATAACAACACTTAAATTATTACATCAAACTGCTGCCGCATTATATTGATATATTGTATCGAAAGCAATTTGACTCTACTAAAGTTAGGCAAAAAATTACAAATAATACAATTAAATAAAAAAATTTGGCAAATGGTGCAAGCTGGAAACTATTTTGACAAATGGTGCACTCAATCACGCCCAGCTGGGGCGTGTTTAAACACGCCCAGATGGGGCGTGTTTCACCAGATGGCGCCACGTGGCAGGCTGAAACAGTGTCCTAGGGTTTTCGCGGTATTTTCGTAAA
>PYAF01001746.1:533576-552247 GCA_007407185.1 Glycine tomentella | reverse complement strand
TTTACGAAAATACCGCGAAAACCCTAGGACACTGTTTCAGCCTGCCACGTGGCGCCATCTGGTGAAACACGCCCCATCTGGGCGTGTTTAAACACGCCCCAGCTGGGCGTGATTGAGTGCACCATTTGTCAAAATAGTTTCCAGCTTGCACCATTTGCCAAATTTTTTTATTTAATTGTATTATTTGTAATTTTTTGCCACTAAAGTTAAATTGTATATTTAGCCTATATATAACTTCCAGATCCAACACAGAGGCTAAATATATAATTTAACTTTAATAGAGTCAAATTGCTTTCGATAAGTTATATATATATATATATATATATATTTCTTTGGGGTATGTTTGGGAGAGGGAATTAGGAGGGGAAAGGAGGGAAAAGAAAGGTTTAGGGAGAGTCATTCTCTTGTTTGAGAGTTTTAATTTTTGAGGGAAAGGATTTGAGGATTTTTAAAACTCCTCTGAAATCCTTCAAACCCTATAAATTGTTGTCCCCCCATATTTGGGGGGTTTTTAGAAGGAAAAATAACTAAAATTATTATCTTATATCAGCTGTGTTAATAAAATTACTATCCTACCATAGTCAGTGCAAAATATAAAATGTATTAATTTTTTAAATAAGGAAAAAATTGTAAATTTTTTTTATTAACTTTCTATTTCTCTCTCTTAATATATTTTCAACTCCCAAACAAGGAGAAGGGAACTTCTCTCATTTTCCTCCCTTTCCTTCCCCTCCTTTTCTCTTGAATCTCTTTCCTTCCCTTTCCCTCCTAACTCCCAAACAAAGCCTTGATGTCCAAGAGATCAAGTATCATTTAAACCAAAGAATATAATTACTAGATGTTAATTAATTTATTATAGATCACCAGGGTCTGAACCAGAGTTTGGATAACAGAAGGAAATCAAATGGAGCTGGATTGAGTCCTCACAAAGATCATATATAAGATAAAATTAATCATACCGAGTTATCTCCAAATTCTCATAATTAACCGCGCAATGATACCAAGAAAAATAGTGCATGAATTGACATAAAGGTCACACAATGTGTTGATCTCAGGTCTAATAAGCCTACATACCATCCTAACCCACTACCTCATGTTGAAAGCTTCAGGCCATATGTTATTTGATTTTGCATGGGCCTAGAGTGTTGCATTTTTATCCTAACCAAGAGTATTGCATTCATGTAAAAGGAATTCATAAATTACAGTTAAAATAGACTTGAATAAGAGTAATTTGGATCTTTCTTGGAAATGCCTAAACCATATAATTTGGATAAAGCTATGGGACTTTCTAAATAACAACAAAATATGTAGTAAATGGGCTCCACAGATACTTTAGCATGTTTGACTCCAACTCACAACTCATTTGAGCTAATATGTTAATTAACCACTCACTATATAAATATTTATTACAAAGTTTATTATAACTTGTCTTTTTACTTTAGCTCCTTTTTCCGACATCAATATAATAATATCTTTCAATTTTAAATGTGTTTTTTTTATTCATACAAATCGAAATCGAACTCAAGTAACAAAGTTTATAATAATTTACTCAAGTTACTCTCTATTAAATGAGTTAGACCCCTTTAATACTAAATGTAGCTAAATATAGTTTTAAAAATTCTAATAATACAAGGAATAAATAAATTCGGTATTTTAATAGAAAACGCTTCGTGTAAACAGATTTTATATATGGAGAAAAATCATAAGCCGACAAATATTTGGGCCAGATGACATAGTTGGCATCTTATGTTATTGTGTTTGAATTTGGAGAAAGATTTCAAGATTGTATCATTATATGTAAAATTCTAACAAATTAATTTAGATCAATTCAAGACGGAACTACTATCAACAGCTGAAAAACACATCATTTTTATATCTTATATAAAATATAATTTTTATTGATTCTAACGGTTGAATTATATTTATATATTATGAAGATCATCTGTGTCAAATTTTATCAAAATTGAATAACAATAAGAAGTTAATCAAATGATCTATATTTTAATATAATTTGAAATGTTTATATTACATTAATTTTAATTTATATGAACGAGATAATAAATGATTTTGAATTAAATAAAATTTTGCATATATGATTTATGTAAAATAAACTTTCAATCTAAATGTGAAATTTTAAAAAACTCTTTTCAGCCGAAAGTTATAAAATTGTATAATAGTTGTCAAAGTTATATTGATGTAATTTAATTCTTCCTCTCTATATATTGATTTGCATGAGAATTTATACATTTAAAAAATAAACTTAATATTTGAATTTCGCAATATCCAAAGATATATGTGAAATTTTTCTAGAGTAATTGGTTGTGTGTAGAATGCTAGTGAGTATATTCCTACAAATCTTATTTTTAATCATTTAATCTTTTTTAATTTTAAAATTGAAAACCCTCGGCTTTACTACCACCATCATCTTCATGGGATACCACAATACTTTTGTGAGATTATTTTTTAGAAAAAAAGTGTAATGGATATTCAGATCCCTATGCAACACTTAGAAATTAAAGACAGTAAAAAATATAAGTATGATAAAATTTTGATGTTATAAAAAATAGATTTAAAAATGAAAGGTGTTAGTTGGTGTTTATATTCTATTTTTTTTTTTTAATAAAGTTTGCTAGAAGAAGCAATATGTTGTTCTTCTATTTAGCTTCATTTTAGTTTTAATAATTAAAATATAAAATAGCATTGTGTTGTATATATATATATGTGTGTGTATATATATATATATAATAGCAATTTCGTTTAATAACTTGTAAGTATAGATAACCCATGTATAAGGATTGACATTAAAGTTGTTATTTGGGAGATTGATATAGGTCTCAGAATGAATATTTTTTTACAATGAGGACAAATATTATGATATCCAACCTAAACAGACGAAGTGACGTATTATGTCATCCCTAATTTAGATTATTATTCAAACTTAGATCACCAATGTTATCTATCTATATAAATTAGCTAGCTGTATCCAATGAGTCAACCCACTTCAAAGCATGCCATTTTTAAGTTAGATTGGAAAGGCATAGTAGATCTTGTTTTAGAGTCCAAAAACCCGATTTTTCTGAGGTTGGGGTCATCCTTTTTTATTGTAAGCACTTTCTAGTTTTTTACACAAATTTTTCTATAAAGTTTGCTAGACAAAAAGTAAATGTAGTTGTTCATTCTCTTGCAAGGGCAACCGCATGTTATGCTAGTCCACACATATATCAGTCTATACTAAACTGTATTTTGGTCATTATTATGAATGAAATAAAGTAGTTTTATTTCTGTAAAAAATAAATAAATTAGCTAACTGTATATAAGCTTGACAAATATACGTAAACTTTTAATTCCCGCCAGGACCACGATATACATGTGTAACATGGTCATGGGAAAGTTTATCAACATGTTTATTTATTTATTTAGTTTGTGTAAAATATCTGAAAACTTCTATTTAACACTTAATTAATTCTCTTTTATTGAGTTGCCTCTTTTAAAATTAATACTTTCAATTGCTATTAATTACATGCTCAAAACTAAAAATCGAACATGATACCTTGAATCAAAATGCTTATTGATGATAGAACATGAAGAAAATTAGCTTGTAGCTGTGATATCAGCTTCGTATAGAAGTAATATTTATTTAGGACTGCTTGAGATTATTTTTTTTTGGACAAGCTATGACTACTTGAGATTATACATTGAATTAAAGTTGAAACTACACGAGTGTGGATTAATTTGACATTGAGTAAGAGTTAAGACAATATAAAAACTTCCATTGATATATAGAAAAAAACTGTCACAAGTGTGGATTAATTAATTATAAATAGAAAAAACAAAGCATAAAAAAAAAGAAGATAAATGATATATAGTAGTAAAAGGTAAGATTTCTTCTTCTTCTTCATTCGACGAAAATTCCTTCAAATTATTCTAAAGATATAATAGTCATATAATATATCACCGCTTTAAGAAAGTTTTGAAACAATACAGAGTAACTAATTAGAATATTATCGCTAGTTAACTGAAGGCGCCGCCGGCTGTTCGCATGTAACAACCACTGTAACAAATAGTTAATTAAATTAATTAACATAACTGGTTAAAAAAAGTATGAATTAAAAATTGGATCTTATCTTGACTAAATAAAAAGGGAAGCATCTTTTAAGAGATATAAAATCTTCTAAACTCAAACATAACTGCAGGTTCTTTTCTTTATTGAATGCTAAACATATACTTCTTCGTTGATTTGAAATTAATGATGTGAAAGGAAGAAAAAAAGGAAAACCGTCCACACCTTTTATAAAAGGAAATGTGAATATATATTACCCCATAGCTATTTTACTTGAATTGTCTTGAAGTAATTCACATTGCACTTGCAGTATATATAAAATAAAGAAAATAATTACTTTTATAACTATCACGTGTAATTTGCTAATTAAAGGAAGGGTATCAATATGAATCAAGGTAAAAAAAGGTGTATGATTCGTCACACGCATCATCTTAATATACATAAGAATGTAGATAGTTTCTATCAAAAAAAGAATGTAAATACTTAGAGATGAGCTCAATATATATGCTTTCATTAAGTATATATGGCAATTATTCCATTCAAATCACGAATTTTTAATCACGCTACATTCTATTGTAAGTTAGAATTTGACCATAAAGACATTTAATTCAGTTATATAATTATATTAAAGGCAAAAGTGAAAGATTTTATAAGTCACTTTAATAAAATATTTATATTATTATATAAAAACAATGACTTTGCAAATATATTCTACCCATGTGGTAACAAATTCTAATGTTCAGTTTTTATGAATAGACTTATAAATGTGAAGAAATTAAAACAGAAAATCACAAAAAAAGATACTTATAATTCCCTGTAGCATCGTAATCTCGTATTTATTTCTTTATTAATCTTAATGAGGAATAAGTTCCATGTTTAATGTGAAAATGGTGAAATAAAGTAACCATAAACTCGTCAATATCTTCAACTTCAAGTGTCAATATTGGCAGGGGATCAATTTAATTAAATAAGTACAGATGAATCTAACTGAACTTTATAAACTCTTCATATTCAGTGGAGAATAATGACCAGAGAAACAAGGGGGAAGCAGAGAGGGTGCTAGGGATAAGTATACAGATAAGCAATTATAATAAAGATGTAATTAGATTCCCCAAAGAAAAATATGCCATTTTATTTCTGTGCCACAGAATAAGAATTTGTGTGCGGCAGTTGCAACTGTTGGTTGTGAACACTTAACGTATGTGTATTTTCACTCACAGATTTGGTGGCATCTATACTTGTTGAACTTTGTGGGCCAAATGATGAGAATATATGACATATTCTGAAATTGGGTTTTTTATCTACTCATCATCTTACAACTGTATAGTGGGTTTGTGTTCTTTCTTTATCCACATTGTTGAATATCATAAGAATGTTTTCTTTTCTTTCCTCAGTTACAGGCACTAGAATTCTGATCCTCTAATTTGTCATCTCTCTCAGCCACGTTTCCTAACGTGGATAATAACTATTTTTTGTGGAATCAGTTGTTGTCATACTAATAGGGAAACTCTACAGTCACTTTGACAAACCACTTTGTCAGGTAGTACTGAACTCATAATGAAATTAAAGAGCCATGTCTTGTTGGAGCCACTTTAATTGTTTCGTGGCAAAATATAATTGCATCTGCAATATTTCAGACCAATACGTAGGAGGCAACTCAGCATGTGAGCATTACGGATTGATTCATTGGAATCGATACTATGGTTTTACTATGTTTGATCGAGTCTTGATAAAAGTTAGATATATGATTATTATGGTTGTTGAAAGTTCAAGGTTATTATCAGTAAGAATAGCTTGTTTTATAGTTCGAGTAAATTAATAAGGTATAATTAAGTCTCTTTTATTAACTTATTCTAACTAAAAAATAAGTTGGTGAATGTTAATATATAAGTCTTTTTTCTGTATGACAACTCATGTAAGCAAACTTTTGTGAGATGATAACAAACAATTGCAATAATCCTTGAATCAAAATTAAAATAATAAATTATTGAGATTAGAAATTCAACTATAAACACCTCTTATACTTATGAGGTCACTAATTACATCGTTATTATCATTATTATTGAAATGATTGTTGTTACTATATTTCCACAATCACAATTATTATTATTATTGTGGTCACCAACTCCCAGCATATATCATCTATCACTGTAATAGTGACGGTGACAATGATAATAGTAGTGACATCTATAATTATCTGTTAAGAAGGATTTATAATTGAGTTTTAATCTTAACAAATTATTATTTTTAATTTTGATTCAAGAGTTATTTTGTTTGTTCTCATGTTTTTATAAAATTGTTCTCAATAGAGTGGCTCTCATAATATTCAATTGTAGAAGCGCATGGTTCTCTATATTACCCACGATAATATATTAGTGCATATGATATTAATTAGTGGCCACATATTCAAAATATTATTGACCACCAATAAAAAGAACTTGATTATGTTTTGAAAGGATATATATTTCGGTGTCTAAGAATATGTTGACAATTTATTATGAGATTTTTTTTAATGACATCAATAAAAATTAAACTTAACTTCTTATACATCTACTCTAATCTTAGCCCCCACCACAAGGTTAATCCTAGTGGGATAGATAAAGATGTTATTAATGAATACTACATAGATATAGATCTTAGAGTAAATTAACATGTTTTTTCGTTGGGTTTAAAAAAATTATACATCTTTCTCCTTTTTTTTGTAAAATCCACACATATTTCATTTGTGATTTATGAAAATTATACATGTCTTCCTTTGTTTTTAAATCTACACAAACCTTCTAAATGTCTTCTAAATATTCAATGGTAACAAGTCATGTGCATTGACAATTTTGATTAAAAAAGACTAAATTAAAATATATTTTTTGTCTTCATAAATATGAAAATGTTCAAAATTCTTCATTACAAAAAAAATTATCTATTTTTTGTACTTACAAAATTTAAATCTATTACTTTTTTCATAGCAAGTTTTGAGTACAACGGAACATACATGTATATTTTAGAAAGTGTAACATTTTTTAACTTTTTACATTGTTTTTTTAGCTTTTTACCAATCAAAATTATTAACGGACATGATTTGTTATTAGCAAATGCTTAAACGATATTTATAAAATTTGTGTAGATTTTAAAAATAAAAGAAAAATATATATAATTTCTTTAAATCTCATTCAGAAGTATATGTAATTTTCTCTAGATATTAAGTTAAAAAATTAGATGTGTTTAAGGGATTGAATAAACAAATAAATGAGTAGTGAACGAGGCATGACAATAGTAACTATATTTTTATCATTCTAAAATTATTAAAGTTCAATTTAATTTTTAAATTTTTGTATTCATTATTAGTCTATTAATTAATTTGGAAATGTATGCATGTTTTCTCTTTTAAACACTATCTTAACCTTTTTCCACCCTTATATAATAAATCACTCTCTAAAATATTTTTAATTTAGATTTTGAAATATGAATTAATTTTTCGTATTCAAATAATGTTAGTTATATACTTATATATAATAGATATATATAATTTTGAACTTTTAATATATATCGGATCAAACCTGATCAATTACTGACCTACTAATTGACTCATTGATCCACACTATCTTGACCGAATCAATGATCGGACCAGATTTCAAAGTACTAAATGTGATACATTTTAAATTTAGAGATATGTAAAATAAAATTTTAAAATTAGAGAGAAGAAAAGCAGATAATTTATTTTAAAATGATTAAATTTAATTTTAAAATTTTAGAAGAAAAAAAAACATATTTTAAACTTTTATTCCTTTTTAGACCGAAAAACCCATAAGAAAAATTCATTAACAAAATCAAAACTATCGATGATGTTCAAGGAAGCTTCCGCGATCCCACACTACCCTTATCAATTAACTATCATTCCGCACAATTGTTTAGTATAAAAAAGCTTTAATTTCTGACTAACTATGAGAAACAAGATATAGTAACCTAATTAATAAGTTGGTGGTATAAACACTATTAAGCTCAATTAAGTAAGATCTTCAGTTTGAGTTTTATAGATAAAAAAATATAATTAAAAGAAAATACATCATAATTAATTTCAAATAGAAATTAGTTATTGATAAAATATATGAATATTTTATATCAATAATATATTAATAAAAAAATAGCAGGCTAAAATGCATGTAAATTAAAACTGATATATATCCTTAAAATCAACCGTTCTTCCAAAATTCTTCCATATGAATTAGAACTGTTCAGCAAATTAACATTAAAGAGACCAAGTTCTAAAATAGAAAAAGGTTTTCCTGAAAAATTAAAAATAAGAGGACTTAGACTTGGTGTGATGACTGTGACACAGTTGGGTATGGTAAAACTTGCCGTCAGTACCGGTGTTATGTAGTGCTATTCGGGGGTATGTGATACACATGACCTTAGAAGAAAAGGGTAGCAAAGAGAAAAACATAAAATGTCTTGATCGATTGGTTTAATAATTTACTAAAGTCAAATGATTTATTTAATCATTTATTTTTATTTTAATCTTTTATCTTTTAATAAATTTATTTTAAATCTTTATTTATTTAAATTGATTCACAATGATCTTTTCATCTATTTAAAGTTAATACCATAGTAACATTTAGATACTTGACTTTTAGTCACCACAAAACAAAAAATAAGAAAAATCAGTTCCATTCTTCGTAAACCTTAATCTCCCTTTTAGCAAATTGAAAATCACATTCTATTTTCTTGTAAACACATATGAACAATTCCGATCTAAAACCCATGTAATCCTCACCTGCGTCAACAAGACAAACTTTGAGCTTTTGATAAACGTAAAAGAAGGTGGTGTCGCCAATGGGGTTTCTGCATGTCGCTGACTAAGATGTGACCATTAATAGTGTTCTCGCACTCCAATGACGAAAGAAGGGTGGAGTTTGAGCCACACCTCATAGTTTTTGTCCCAATTGCAAACCTTCTTGTCCATGGCATACCCCATTTGCGGTCACTGTAGAATATTTTTGGGGGTCGAAGTAGAAATTGGACTACCCCAGTATGAACGGCATTGTTTGGGTCAAAGTTGAAATTCAAGTTTAACTCATTTTTGCATTTATTTTTTAATTTGTTCAATTTTTGGTTTTCAATTTCTTGGATTTAGATCTGCTTTGTACTTCTAAAAAGGGGATATGATTTTTGAATCTATTTTTCAATTTTTATGATTTTTTTGTTCTTGATTTCTTAGATCTATTTTATAATTTTTTCAACGGAGACTGTCTGATATACGAATCTACATACATGTCTTTCTTTACATTGGCGGCATCTCTATCGTCACTGTGGATGAAGAAGAAGAAAAAAAAAAGAACGGAGGAAGAGAAAAAGTGAAAGAAAAAAAAATTATATTTTTGTAATAATTTTTAACTGTCAATATTTTTATTTTATTAACAACATTAAGTTAAGATTGATGGAATGCCCATTTTAAAATAATTTTAAAAAAAGAAAATTAACTTTCTAAAAAAATAAATAACCAAGTTAAATAGAAAAAATAAAATAAAGAATCAAATATATAATTTTTCCATTTATTAACGTTTTTTATTCTATAATAAGTAATGAGGCAAAGCAATTTGACCCGAATGGGGCGGCACCTTGTTGCTCGTGCGCTTCTATTGGAATATTTCACCTTACAAATAATGTTAACAAGCATTTTTACACACAATTTTTACTACATTTTCATATCATTAAATAAGTTTTATATGTCTACGATTGTATAACTAACATTGATTTTCTTTACAAATAAGATCCATCTCAAATTAATAAAAAAAAGATTATAATTAACAAAGAATAATAGTAGGCAATTATTTGAGTTTGAGGGGCATGCAACAAATTCAACTAATAAAAAAGTTTTTAATTATTAGCAAAGGATAATAGATAAAAAAAAAATTGACATTGCGAACTTCTAAAAAGAAAACAAAAGTCAATAACCTTACGATACGACTGTTTCATTTATACTAATATGTATTAATTATTTAATATAATTATTTTATTTTTTAATTTTCAATTTTCAAATTTTTAAAATAAATTTCTATTATATTTATCTATCTAAAAGTTTAATTAGGATAATTATGCTTTAACTTTACCTAACTTTTATATATTTTATACATTTATCATAAATGAAAAATAAATAATATTATTGTTTTAGGGTAGAAATAATAGTAATATCATGTTAAAAAGTTGAAATTAGTTTTAATATAAATAACTATATTAATTGGGTTTTGTTTTCGAATCTATACATTATTTTCTTAAGTAAACAGATAAAAAAACAGAGGGAGTAATATAATTAAAAGGAAACACTAATATCAGTTATCTACCCTTAAAAGTTCATTAGAAGCAACTAAAAATAGTAAAATTTTATTATAAAAAATAATTTGTTATACTATTTTTAATATAATAAATACTTTCTCTTTTATAAAATCACACTTTTTTTTATTCTTTAAAATCAACCTTAAAAACCAAAGTTCGAAAATTTTACATTCTTCTACAAATCTTTTTACTAATCATCTTATTTGCTAAATAATAATGAAACTTAACTTCACATTTATATTTCAACAATTTTATAGGTCAAACACAAACATTCTTTTTGTAAACCTAGTTCTTTATATCTGTATCGGTTGTTTTATATTCGTGTTGTGTATATAGTTATTGCGCTTCGTATAAACTACTCTCGTCTCAAACTCAAATAATTTCTTCCTTCTTGGCATTAATTTTTTTTTTCACAGCGAAAATGGATATTATTAGGTGATAATAATAAATTAAAAATTGATATGAAATTAATGTTTATACGAATAAATGCTAGTTTATTCTTGTTAAAATATTTATCTAGGGGTGCAAATGTTAGTTTCTTGTTACATTTTAGATCTAGATACATGTGCATTTACCCAGGACGTTTAGTGTGAAAGACACCATTAATTATGATATAGACACGTATAGCTGTGCTAGGCTTCTGAATAATTAATAATGTATACATTCCGTAGCTTGAGCCAAAGCTACAACGATGACAAAGGCGAAGTGATGAGGAAAAAAGAGACGTCAGAAAATATATATGCCGACGGGTTGACAAGGATAAAGGGTATAAAAACCTTCTAAATTCATTGAATAGAAATATCTTTACCCATTCTAAGTTATAATATTATAGCAGCTATAAATTACATGTGTTCTAAATTTATCAGTGCCGTTTATGTTTGGCTTGAATTTTAAACAATGTTATCCATGAAATAATAAATAATGCATAAAAATTACATTTAAGAAGAAATATAAAAATTTCATCTTTTGGATTTTATAATTAAAGTGAAACTTAATCTTAGTTTTGCTTTATACATTAGGAAAATGGTTGTTTTCTTTTCCTCAATAAAAATAAAATATTTTAATAGTCATAATTCATGAAATAGATCTCTTGAGAAAATAGAGTACTAATTAAAGAATTTTTTCTCTACAAGTGTTATTAGTATACTCTATTCACGTATTTGATAATCAAACTCTTATCATATATTAAAAGGATCGTTAAACAAAATTCATATACTTAAGGACGAAATGCTTGCTATCTGGTGTCTAGCTATAAATGAGAGCGTGTGAAACAACTATTATGTAAACTGATTTTGGGACGGAGGAAACATTTATTACTTATATGTTTGAAACATAAAACAATATATATATATATATAGTTTTTTAAAAATAAATTATTATTAAATAATACATTAAAGTATTTTTTATTTTATTACAAAATTAAACATTATTATTGATTCGGCAAATATTCTCAATACTTCGAATCAATCCTGCATTTTATGCCTTCCGCACCTTATGATGTGACAGCATGCTACTGGTAACCAGTTATTAGTCACAGGTCATAACACACATGTAATATAGTAATATATATTCGTGTGTGTATGGTTTGTTAGAAGTATGAATTCCTAGGCCTTCCAAATTCCAATGGAGAAGTACTTGAGAAGTACGAGAGGGAGCTTCAAAATGAATTTACCTTGAGGGTTGTGGAATGGTCAACAAATACACTGTTCATCTTTTGCAGGTAGAAAAATCCCTTCATTTTTCTTCGAAGTTCTCTTGTCTCCATTTATGGTGGAGGATTAATGGCTTATTGGTTTGTCTTTGAATTATGAATTTGTCCACAATATGGCATGCTTTGATTTGATTTGACCAGTTGGCTTTGTCTAAAGAGATAAGGTAGGCTTAGAATATCGATTTTCTGTAATTCCGGTACATGTAACATTTCACTTACTTTGACATCGAGATTAGCTAGGAAGGATTTTGTTCTCCTTAATAATATAATATCAATATATATATATATATATCATTAATACCATTCCTGTCAATTTATGTGGAATTTCTTATAGGTTGACTAAAGCAACCAAATAATTGTTTGAATTAATTAAAAAATTGTACCAAAAACTTGATCACGTGTGTATTCTAAGATGACAACGGGATAAGTCACAGAATAATTTGATTATCCACCCCTGACCAACAAAAGATGGAATAGGTTCGGGTTTATAAAAGACAAAGGGTGAAAAAATAAAACCAAATCTCATCCCTATCGAGTTTTATTGGATTTTATAAAGGTCAGTAAGTGAGATAATGGGAGATAATGGGAGATAAGCTTCACCGTCAAAAGAGAAACAACCTGGATAATCAGTTAAAATCTCTAATTGACCGCTCAATGATAAAGAAGGTAGGGTGCAGAGATAATCAAGGGATTTTTCTAAAAACAACCACTCTTGAAAGCGTGTGTAAATAGCTCATTCATCAAACGCTCTTGCGTTAAAGATGAATGAGAATAAGCTAAGCGATCTGTCAAAACTTTGGGATGTAAAAATGAATCGATAGAAGAGTCTTCTACCTTAGGGAAGAACCCGCATAGTGAAAACAAGAATGTCAACTTAATTAACACAAACTTTGTTGAGAATCCAATGTCTCAAAAACCTAATGATTCCTTCACAAGGTTTATCCATAGAGGATGAACCCATCTCACATTTTTAAAAAATAATATTTGTTCATATACTTCAAATAAATTATAAATAAAATTATTAATTATATTTTAATTCAATATATATAATTTAATAAAGAATAAATAACACAAACATATTTAAAAATTATCTTAAATTTTTAGTTAAATGTGTAATTTTTAATTTTGTTATAATTTTGTATTATAACTATTCTTTATTTTAATAATTATAAAAATAAAATATAAAACAATTACATAATTAACAATTATATATAATATATATAATAATAGAATTATATATAAATATATAACTATATTATTAAAAATTATAAAAATATGAGTAACATGACCGGTAAAGAGATAGGGCGGAGAATAACATACCCCACCCGCTAGGGGTGTTCGCGGTCTGGATTGGATCGGTTTTGAAGCAAAAAATCATTCGATCCAATTTCTTCGGTTTGGTCATTTGATAATTCATTCGGTTTGAAATTTTTCTCAAATCCGATCTAATCCAATTTTTTTTCGGTTTGGATTGAATCGGTTTTCGATTTTTTTAAAAATCTAAAAATAAAACTTATGAGACTTATTTTTATCAAAAGAAGGAGTATCTAACATATACAAACACATTTATTGGACAAAAACAAACATCATTTTCTAATTTTCATTAGACAAACACGTTCATTGGACAAAATAAGGAGCAATATATTGGATTTTTGGTTTTTGGGTTATGATGGGGAATAGACCCAAGTAGATAAAGGGTAAAGTATGGTTTACAATTGGATCGGTTTGGATTGGATCGGTTTTCACTGGTTAATCCAAAAATCGATCCAATCCGGTGAAAATTTTCGGCTTTTTTTCGATTTTCAATTTTTTGATTTTCGATTTTTCGGTTCGATCACCGCGGTTTGCATCGGTTTAGATCGGTTGATGAACACCCTTACCACCCGCCCCCACTTCTCCAGCCCCCACTTCTCCAAGTCAGAAAAAACTCAAATTCAATCCTAACCCTAGTTAAAATAAATTTTCTTCATTAAACTTGAAGGAGGGTCAAACAGGAACCCACAATTTCAGTTTTTATTGGGATGCCTAATCTACACCTACGAGTTCATTTGTAAAAGGGTACCAATGTTCACTGCATAATACACTTACCTGTCTTTTCAAATGGTAATCAACCTTACCTGAAAATTAAGCATCTACAAGACTACAACCTTAACTAAAATTTACTGAAGCATCTATCCCTGAATGCTTTGAGTTACGATTAATAGTATACTAGAGATACAAGGAACAAAAACATGTCATTGTTTAACTTTGACAATTGGTTAATTGGACCCCATTGGATGCTTTGAATTAAGTATATATTATAGTAGTGACACAAGGAACAGAGCAAGGGTCATTGTTTCACTTTGAAAATTAGTTGGTTAATAGGGTGTATTGTGTATTGTAATTGCGTGTAGAAACTCTACAAACGGAAAGACGACTCTTTATGTACTCTGAACTAAAGACGATGCATGTATTGATATTACTCTGTTTTATTGTAGCTTCTATTTATTTAAGTTTTAATACATTTTTCATTTTCTTAAATCAAAGTAATTAATATTTAATTGATCATAAAAAAAGAGATAAGATAAAAAAATAAGATAAAAAGAATTTTTTTTTCAAGCTCTATTTTTTTGCTCTTCTTATTTATGTGATATAACATAAATAAAGTAATTTTATTTTTCAATTGGAGTAAGATGACTGAGGGGATTAAAGCCTCAGATTGTTAAACCATTGTACAAATTTTTGTGCTGAAGGTTTGAATCCTTCTCTTTCCGTTTCTGTATCATGAAGTACATGAATTAATTTACACAAAATTATTTTAATTTAATAAATAATTTTAAATTCAAGTTAAAAGATATAGTTGGGACGAAGAATTTTTTAGTTAATTATAATCTTACCTACTTTAAACATAACTATCCTGTAAAAAATGTCTGTGCTTATCTCTATAAATAGAATTTTCACTCTTAATATCATCCAAACTTCTTATCACTAATTTAATAATTTTCAAACATCGAGTTGTTTTTATTTTCCAGTAGGTTATATGTTGATTTTCTCTAAAATTCTCTTATGAATACATATTTCAGTCAAAACATAAAATCCTGAGAGAACTTTAATATTTGCTATGTATATTGAAATTCCTCAGACTTTTAATATAACTACAAAATGAATTACGTTTATTATTTGAAATACGACATATAATTTTGGACGTAATTTCTTTTAGTAGAAAGATTCGCGTATAAACTTTTTTTTTTAGTTATCGAGCTAGATTTAGAGAAAAAACTTGCATGAATTTATTAAAAATAATTTAAGAGTTATTAGAATAATTTAAAATAATTTTGATTTTAAATTATACAATTTTAGCATGCATTTTATGAGGAACTGTTTCTCTCAATACTTAGTTTCCTTTTTATATTATATAAAACTCAATCGTTATAATGATGAAAAGTTATATAATCAATATTAATCATAGCAACTAAGTCTTTTCCGAACAACCAATTAAAAATTGTAAGTAAAAAAAAATGTTGCAAATCATTTAATGAGTAAAATTATTATGTTCTCTTCTGCATGTTAATTTTTTTTTCTAAAATTTATTAAATTAATAATACGGTTTTCAAACTACATGAAACATTTTATAAGAAAAATTTATACAATTACAGTCCATCCCAATGTTCATCCTAAGTCAGTATTGAACTCTTAATCAGATTTTTAGTTGCATTACTTATATATTCCTTGTAGACAAAATTGCTTTAAAATTTAAAAAAAAAAATAAAGGTCACGGATTGGTTGGAGTGTGGATAATATGTTTATTTGTCAAAACTTGTGACATATAAAGGGATAGGATCAAATGAATTTTAAAGCTCATGTGAGGAAAAGAAATCTTTGTTTCCTTTGATTAAATAAAGACTTTTGTGTCACCCAGTTATTGTCACTAGCTGTACATTGAGGAGTGCGCAATGGTTAGGTATGTCCTAAAAAGGCGAAATTGCCTCAGTATTAATCCTCCATACATCAACTCCGAAAATTAAAAAAACCACATTTCGTAACCATATATGGAGAAATCACATTTCCTAACCTATCTGGAAACTCCCACTACCTTATGCAACCTAGATTCTCAAATTTGGTCGTTCTATCTCAAGCTGCATGCCTAAAATTTATTTTACGTACCAATCAAAACATTGCACCAATTCTATTGATCGACTAATAGGGACATATGTGATGCATGCGTATACATGTGTTGCACAGTTTTGTGTTGAATGAACAAACTATCAATTTCCTGAGGGGTAGGACGACTTTAATTTACCTATGTGATGATGCTGCCACGCGTGTTAAGGGAGATAGAGGGATCATTTTTTTTATTATTATTGAAGGATATATGACTTAATTATATCACAAACCAAATTTAGAAATAAAGGGAAGATCAGAAGAGAAGCAGATATTTTCCCCCCTATTAATGGCCATCGAGTAAAAGATTGCATGCTACAAATAGGAAGGTGAATATCAACCATGATCATATAATTAAGGAACGAAATTCCTCTAAAGTGATTTATCTTTAAAACAAAGTGTATCGACAAATAATTTAATTTGAAGCATATTATATTTTTATTAATTAAAATTCAAAGATATTTATTCATTTTAAGAACAGTTCATTTTAAAAGTCTTCTAGTTTCCACGCATTTAAGTTTTCGGTCTTTGGTCAAACAATGAATATTTGTCTATCAATTGTTGCAATCTTGCCCTCCTTTAATTTAGATTTTCAGCGTGAATCTGACACTCCTTTTGGTGGGAAGAGTAGTCTACTTGAACTGTAAAATTATTTAAAAATAAAATCAAATATTCAATTATTATATTAGTGTAAATTAATTTCCTGATTAATGATGCAATCTAACATTGGAATAATTAAATTTCAAAAAAATTATGTGATAGAGAAACGTATTTAACAGCGTAATTTTAACAACATAGTCTCTTTGTCTTTGTTGACGCTTTAGTAACTCTTGTATTCATCTTGGTACTTCTGGTACAGCTTTTATAAATATATCTATAATTTGCTGATAAAAACAAACAACATACTCTTATATATATATATTTTTTTTTTTTCTTTTTAATTGAAATTTGTTGACAATTATAAAATTGTGTGAGTTTTACTATTTATTTAATAAACATCACTCATAATTATATACTCTTCTGGACTCAAATATAATTAAAAAAATGCCCAAGTTATATAATTTGCTAAACTGAAATATAAATAAATTTTAACTCATATGTCTAACCGAAGAGAGTAATTTTCAATATATTTTGAGTACAAAATTAATATTAATAATGTGATTAATGGTTTACAGGTTTTTATTAGTATGAGAAAATAGGGTGGGTACGTCTAATCACTTGTTCCATATTGGGAGATGTCTAGGATTAATAAACAATAAGGTTAAATCTCCTTTATTAGGTGTTCTTTAAGATTTGTCTTATTGAAAACTCTAGAATTTGGAATGTATGATCAAACAAAAGAAGGTCCAGCTTTCTGGTGTTAATTCTCATTTTTTTATTAGTGTTGTATCTTGGGATTATATGTTTTGTGGTCACATTATGTTGTTAGCTCGAGAGTCATTTTCAAAAATATTTTTAAAATTAAAGATACATAATTAATATTGCCTAGGTGGAAGAATGTTAGAATGTTAGAATTTTCACATTAATTCTCGTGGACTACAATAATTAAATATTTAGTTTTGTTAAAAACGAGTTAATATTATAATTCATTTGACGATACTTAAGTTTATAAATAATGTGATTGATGGTTTATAGACTTTGAACACTTAATTATGATCAGTGTAAAAAATAATGTAAGCCTAATCACTAAACCCATAATGGCAGGTGCCTAGGGTTAATAAATAGTAAAATTAGATTCTTTTTGTTGTCACGTTATTAATTATTCTATAGGATTTGCTCATTGAAAACTCTAGTATTTAAAATGTGTTATCAAACAAAGAAAGGTCAGACTTTTGAGTTTCAGGAGATCATATTATACACAGAAAATTGTCATATTCTTTGATTATAATTTTAATAAATATATGCTATGTCGGTGTTCTAAATTTATATAAATTTATTTATCTTACAAGATGAAGAAGATAAATGGGTATGAAAGGAATACCCATCCGACATTTATCCAGTTAAATCAATGTTCAAGATTTTAGTGTCACATATATAGTTAGATCCAGACGTTTTTTTTATTCTTTTTTTATTTTTTTAAATGATGGTTAAAATGTGTTCTTAAAAAAAAGCGTTTGTTTGAAAATTATCTTAAAACCGACTTCTCACATTTTAGAATTCAGTATAAAGACGTATTATTTCAACTGATATCAGGAATTCTTTTGACATTTTAATAATTTTTTAGACTAAATTGATATTGTTTTACAGTTTTGAGGACTAAGATGATTGTTCAGTCAAAATGTTATTTAGCTATTTAAGTTGTTAATAAGATGATTTTTCTAATGTATATTCATGAGATAAGAAGGTAAAAATAGAAATTTCTTATTAGAAAGAAAATTAAAATTTTGCGCTCTCTAATCGATAAGAAATCAACAAAATAAATTTTTATTAGAA
>PYAF01001746.1:513766-533476 GCA_007407185.1 Glycine tomentella | reverse complement strand
GTAGATATCGTACTTACGTAAATAAATAAATAACTTTATATTAATACCAAATGCATAAAAAAATAATGTTTAAAAAAACATTTTTCTTATTTTAATGCTTAATCGATCTTGGAAGTATTCGTATAAGGGAAAATATCTTTATGTATTACCAAATGTATAACATATGCATTTATATTAACAAGACGAGGGAAAGAAAAAGATCGGAGGTGAAATATAAAACAGATTTTTAAAATTATATTTTTTATTTTGTAATGCATGATTTTGATTTTTTTAATGATTTTTTAGTATGGTCGAAATTTTTAATGGTATAATTGAAAAATTAAATTCTTCTATCAATTTATTCTTAAATTATCAACAAAAGTCATTAATATAATTAATAATTATTTACGTAAGTACGATATCTACTGAATTGGTATTTTAATAAACTCGTTAATAATTTTAATTTATTTAAATCGTGTACTATACATAAAGTAAGTATAACACAAAAACGTGTTAACGTATTCACCAGTAAATCTGTTAAAAGATTGTACAAGGTTATTACCTACGGTAATGACGTCACATTGTAATACGTTATTTAAAATCGTAGATTAAATTAAACATTATTACAATAAACAAATAAAAGCACATTTATCAAGGAATAAAAAAAAATGAATGTGAAAAGAAGGATTAAAGTCAATTTCAAAGTTAATGGTGTGGTGCGTGATGACCATTATGCCCCAACTTGGAAGTCTTCCTAGCTAGCTCGCTCTACCTCCCCTATAAATATCACCCACAGTCATCACTCTTTATCCCCTAAGTCCTAACCATAAGAACCTGTCTAAGATCCAAACTAATCTAACCACCATGGTGGGTTGGATAATTGAGTTTTCTCTCTTAATTTCTCTCTCCTTTTTACTCTAAAAGAGTAGTGTTACATTAATTTGACACACCAAATAATTTTTTTGCAGGAATTAGAAGCTCCACAAGTTAGCACATGGGAAGGGTATGTGGATTGGAGGAACAAGCCTGCTCTTAGAGGACGCCATGGAGGCATGTTTGCAGCCTCCTTTGTTCTGGGTCAGTCTCAAAATCTTTTTTTTTTCAACAAAAAAAAAATCATTTTCACACACATATAGGAGTATCTTAAGCCGAATTAAATGGTGTCTCGATTTCTTTTTCATGTACAATGACGAAATTGAGAATCAAACCTAAATTTTCATGCATATTTTTCAAACTCTCCACAACTAAATTCGGTTTTGACTTTCGACCCGAGTCCTTTTTTTAATGTTAAAGAAGAAGAAAAAGTAGTTTAAGATAAATAAATAAGATGTTCATACTTCATACCATAAAAATTGAATAGCTAGTATGAGTCAAATTCATTGTGATATGTCAAGTATTGATTTCCGAGGTTGTTGGGTTGTGTTTTGTTAATTTTAGTGGCGGAGATATTGGAGAATCTGGCGTTTTTGGCCAATGCTAGCAACTTGGTGTTGTACCTGAGGCAGTACATGCACATGTCACCTTCAAAGTCTGCGAACAATGTCACCAATTTCATGGGAACAGCCTTTCTTCTTGCCCTCCTCGGTGGTTTCTTATCCGATGCCTTTTTCACCTCTTATCGGGTCTACCTGATAAGTGCAGTTATTGAGTTCCTGGTAAGTCACCGCAATGGGTTATTAATTTATTACACTACCCTAGCTTGTTTTCTCCATGTAATGATGATATCACTTTATGCTTTGTGTGTGTTTGTTTATGCTTTGTGTGAGTTTGTGTGTGACTTTCTCTCACTCACTCCCAATTCAAAGTCTCAAACCTATCTACTAAGTAACCTTCTTTTCTTTTTCTTTTTTTTTTTTATAAAAAATTCATTAACCTATTCAACACCTAAAATAGGTAAAAATTAGAGAAAAATATAAATATGATAGGATTTGTGATGTAATATGAAAAGAGATATAAAAAGAAATAAGAGATATTGATAGAGTGTTTAAAATATAAAAGTATTTAAGTATTATTAACTTTTTGTATAAGTCTAGCTTTTGCACTTATTTTTTTCCTTTTCCATGTTATGTTGCTTAGAGAAAAGGGAAATCAAATTTTGTGTTTGTCTCTTTCTTAACAAATTCTAAATAGATAAAATTTATTTAATTATTTATTATATAGGAGAAGAAAAGAGATTCTCAATTTATTTTTTTATGGGTGACTCAAGGAACACGTGTCCGGCAAAAGGATGTGACGTGTCTACTGGAATAAGAGTCAGTTGCAAAGGTTTGCAACTAGGAGGGTAGAGTTGAATCAAATGGTGCAATTAATCAAATTCTCATCGAAGAATTGAAAATGTGAATGCTGTTAAAAACACTTATCCAACCCTGGATTCTTTTTCTTTTTGTTGCAATTCCCTCTCCCACTTGTGGTCTAACAAAACCTTGTGATATGAATTGCATGAATTTAATGCCCACTCAGATACAAATCAACAAACAGACCAAGTCAAGAATATTTATTAATTTGGGGCACAAAATGGGGGAGAGGAAAAAGATACACAATCATTTACATAGGTTTATGTCTCTTCTCATTTGATCCCAATTAAAAATATCACTATAAAATATGTCTACTAGCATATGTTATAAGTTATAACCTTGAACTCACAATCTTAGTGGTGACAAGGGAAGAAACAGAGTAGCTGAGAGAAGAAAAAAAGTAATGCATGAGCATGATGCACATAATTATATGATTGATCTTGTGGTCAGCATCTAACAACATCATTTAAATGGGAATGGCACATAATATGGCTGTTAGTGTCCGACGACTTTATCTTTTAGCTTAATGGAGTGGAGGAGATAAAATAATGTTGGTGAGAGGAGATTTTGTCTTTCTATATATGATTTTTTGGTGTTACATGAAGTAAAGATGTGAGAAGATAATATATATATATATATATATATATATATATATATGATATAGAATGCTTAGTTAATTTATTATAAAGGTTAAAAAGTGTTTTATTTTAAAAACAATTAAATAGAAAATGAATTTTTAATGTATTAAGTACTTTTATATTATCTTGATTCTTTTAAAAAGTATCTTTAAAAGACTTGTTAACAATATCTTTAATTAATTTATTAAATAAAAGAGGACCCACGTGTTATTTTTCATGCAACGTATTTAATTTCCTCAAGTGCCTAGGACCTCTTTGTTTAGTGCATCAACTTTTGTCGTTTTGGCTCCTCAAATCTCGCCCATACTATTACGTGTCATCGTCATCACTTACTCTGAGTAGCTGTTATACAACTCATCCTCGTCTCTTAATAATTTTTAAATGATTTAATAATCATAAAACTTTTATTTAGCTATAAAAAATCATCTAAAATTAAATAGAGATAAGAATAGAATTAAAAATATACTAATTAATATTGTTTTAAAATTTTTAATAGACAGATAAATAGAAATATTTAGTGAAATAGAAAAATATATATAAAAACCAACAGGAGTAATAAAGAATGAGTAAAAAGAAAAAAGGAATATTAAGTCAACGCTCATTAACATTCCACGGAACAATTAACCATTTAAATACATGAACTCAGGACAATAACATCTGTGAGTTCAAATTAATTAAGACATCATTTTCACTTCACACTATTATTTGGGAACAGTTAATAGTAGCCAAGTGAATAAGAATAAGAATTTGTAACGTGTGCTCTCAACTGCTCAGCTCGCGAATTCGTCAGCAAATTCCTTAGAAAAATAAAATTATGCATATTAAGGAGCATGGACTGCTTAGTCACACCATGTAATTGATTCAATATTATTTTCATTGGTATTTGGTTGGTATATATCATGTCCAAGCTAATTAGTGCCATTTCTACCACTAGAAGTGCATCCCTTGAAAATCTTTGTGGTAAAAGATTTCCATAATGAACACGTTGTCTTCATGTCTTTTTTTCTTTTTTTTTTTTTCTATTCTAGAAGGTTTTCTTTTCTAAAATCTATATATTCTACATTCTAGAAGTCTTATAAAGGCACATATATGGCAAGTTCGCGTATTATACATATAGTTTTTTCTTTAGCAAAGAAAGTTTGTGAACCACGTGTGTGGTTGTCATTTGGATGATCCATTATCACCACCACCTTTCACATAATTAAAACTTACTCAAAACGCCAACATAGCACAAGTGACATTTCATAAGAAAATGTTAATAGTGGATTATAATACGTCCTTGTCCGTGCAAGGTCCAGACACTGAGGTGGGGATGGAGGCATAGACACGTGGCCTAGGACCTTGTTTTATGTTGAACACTTTTGTGTATAGTACTATACCATTCTTTATTATTGGTCAAATATTCAAGGAAATATGGTAGGCACTAGGCACACTTATGATATGTTATGTAGTAGTACAAAAGCATATCCGCTGGCAAATTTGTGATATTTTATTGGTTTGCTTTCGTTATCTGAGCAAAAACAAAGGGAAATAAAGATTGGTAGGTGTCACTAATGCGATCAAGGTGATGCCCATGCCATGTGCATTGATGTCTAACATTTGGAAGTGGTACCCACCAGTTGATATTTTCTTCCAGCTTTTGTGTTATGTTGTACATCAAATTGGGCCCATGAATTGGGACAAACTTTGGGCTTGGAGGGTAGGTCATTGCTTCCTGCACTTCCTTTTTTTTTTTTTTTTGGAATAGTTGATCTGAAAGGTAAAATTATATTCTAAGATTATTGTTTTTCACTTATGGAATGATGAATTCGAAAGATAAAAAAAAAAAAAATTTTAAAGAGTGCAGGAAGTAACGGGTGCTGTGCTGCAACTAGTTTGGGCCTGCTATAAAAGCCCTTTTCCAGATCAATGGCCCATAAAAGATGAAGAAAGCATAATAATGTGACTAACCACTAACGTCTTTTAATTCATGCAGCTAATCCTATTTGGGGTCTGATCCTTTTACACCTAAAATCAATTTCTTTAACTGTAACACACGTTTGAAAGTAAAATTTGCAGTTGGAATTAATTTTGGCATACATCTCAATTACTTCTAATGGTTTAAAATTAATTCTAACAAAATCAAGTTTACATTTCTTCAAAACAAATGAGTCATTAATATTTAGTAGGATTAGAGTTAATGATGTGAGTGCTCTATATGAAAAACAAAATTCTGTCACAAGAGCCAATCTTATCGTAAATATGAATGTTCTTATTCTAATATGATTGTTTCTTATAGAAAATACTCTTGGTATAGTTTGAAAAATCCTTCTTTTGAGTTGTGAAACTGTGAACTGAGATTTTATCAGGGATGTTGCATGTAGAAACTAAAACAACTGAAGAGGTTTCGAGTTGAGACTTTTTTAATTTTTTGTTCTGCTTTGTTATATTGCAAAAACGTGACATGGCTAAGGAACATGGATTTTTTGTGCAGGGTCTGATTGTACTCACCATCCAAGCTCGTGATCCTTCATTAAAACCACCAAAATGTGACTTAGACACCCCATGTCAAGAAGTTAATGGTAGCAAAGCAGCAATGTTGTTCATTGGCCTCTATCTGGTGGCTCTAGGGGTTGGAGGAATCAAAGGGTCACTGCCAGCACATGGTGGTGAGCAATTTGATGAAACCACCCCATCTGGGAGGAAGCAGAGATCAACCTTCTTCAACTACTTTGTCTTCTGCCTATCATGTGGTGCCCTTATTGCAGTTACTTTTGTGGTGTGGATTGAAGACAACAAAGGGTGGCAATGGGGTTTTGCAATATCTACTATTAGCATATTTGTGTCTATCCCAGTGTTCTTGGCTGGTTCAGCTACTTACAAGAACAAGATCCCTTCAGGAAGTCCACTTACAACCATTTTAAAGGTAACTTTCATTACACCAACTTCTACTTAAGCTATCGGGTAACTTTATAAGAGTTTAATTTAATTTAATTTCTATGTACTGTCAATATAAAAAGTTTTACAGCGTCAATAAATCAGAAATCAGAAATTAAAACAGGTATGACTTTTAAAATGATTATATAAAAGTTAACCAACTTAACATATATAACAAATTGTAATTGGATGACGATTATAAGATAAGCGAATTTTTCATTTTTTTTTCCACTGTTGCCTTATATCGCCCTCTGACTAATTTAGCATGGTATGTGATTCTTGCTTTAAATTTGAGCAGGTTTTGGTTGCTGCTTTACTGAATATCTGCACCTACAAAAACACTAGCAGTGCTGTGGTAAATATGGCTTCAAGCCCTTCTAATCCACACTCAGGTAGAATGGTATCAGAACAAGAAACTGCAAAAGCAAGCACAACAGCTGAAACCCCAACAAGCCACCTCAAGTTTCTCAACAAAGCAGTTACAAACAAGCCAAGGTATTCATCACTGGAATGCACTGTACAGCAAGTAGAAGATGTCAAGGTAGTATTGAAAGTGCTACCCATATTTGGATGCACCATCATCCTCAACTGTTGCCTAGCTCAATTGTCCACATTCTCTGTTGAACAAGCTGCCACTATGGACACCAAGCTTGGTTCCCTCAAGGTTCCACCGTCTTCGTTACCGGTTTTCCCAGTGGTATTCATCATGATCCTAGCACCAATTTATGACCACATTATCATCCCATACACAAGGAAAGCAACCAAATCAGAAATGGGAATCACACACCTCCAAAGGATTGGTTTTGGATTAGTGCTCTCCGCAGTTGCAATGGCAGTGGCTGCTCTTGTTGAAATCAAAAGGAAAAGAGTGGCCAATCACTCAGGCCTACTTGATGATCCTACCAAACCACTACCTATCACATTCTTGTGGATTGCTTTTCAGTACTTGTTCCTTGGATCTGCTGATCTTTTCACCTTGGCAGGGTTGTTGGAATTTTTCTTCTCAGAAGCACCAATAAGGATGAGATCATTGGCCACATCTCTTTCATGGGCCTCTTTGGCAATGGGGTACTACCTAAGTTCAGTGATTGTGTCTATAGTAAACAGTGTCACTGGAAATGGCACCCACAAACCATGGCTATCTGGTGCCAACTTTAACCACTATCACCTAGAGAAGTTCTATTGGCTCATGTGTGTGCTAAGTGGGTTGAACTTCCTACACTACCTGTATTGGGCCACCAGGTACAAATATAGAGGGACAGGTACTACTAGTTAATGAAGCAAAGGGGAAAATTTTTCATATGGTTTAACTGAGCATTTGACTTCAAGAGTTCATTGATCAAATTTTGGCCACGCTAGTCTTGGATTGAAGTTATCTTCAACAAGTTGCACAGCATTTAAAAAATCACGTAATCCCATTGCCCGGAGGTTCCACACTATATGCAGGTAAGGGGGAGGTATATTGTACAACATTTATCCGCCCCAAATTCAAATAACATTTGGATATCTTTTCTCTCTCTATATATATATATGCTAGAATAATAGAATAGAAACAGCATAGGAAAAAGAAACAAAAATAGTGATATAGGATCATGTGTAATCATTCTAACTCTTTCGTTTATCAATCAATATAGTGAGAGCAAAATGGTTTTTATTCAACTTGTGTTTGGGACGATTTATTAATCTGTACACGATGTGAAATGGGACGACACAACCAAATAAACGAGATCAACCATATGAATAAACCATTACAACAATGTGAAAAGTAGAACACACAATTCAGACCCTTAATAAAAGAAGTAAACCGATAACAAAAAATAATAATAAACGACATCGTTTAGCATAAACACAAACTCGCACATATAAATGAGCAATATCACCTTCCTTTTGCTTCAAAACATATAATTCAAAGAGGTTCTGTAAAGAAAAGAAAAAAGATTAATTCAGTTGTTGCATCTTTATAAAATAACGTTGAAGAAAAAATGTAACAAGAGGTGTACATACTAAGTCTTGGTATACATAAAGGATAAGTAGTTTATAATAGAATTGTTTGGATTTACATAAAATAAAAGTAAAACATATTCATCGGAGGGATAAAATATAATAGTTTTTCCACTTCATCAATGACTAAAGAGGATTCCATATCGTTATAGAACATAAAATTCAGACTCACTTTAAAAGTTACTGAACGCTACTTTTATAGAAAACATACTACTCACCAAGTTAAAAAAAGAACACATAATATAAAACCCACATCATTTGGCATAAACACAAACCCAACACATATGATTCATAAACCATTACAACGATCTTTTGTGGAAGTAAACTAAAGCTTTTAGCAATTAGCATAAACACAAACCAACGCATATGAATAAGCGGTCTCACCATGTTTTGGCACCAAAATAGATTCGTTGAAGAGGTTCTGAAATGTTGTATATAAAGTAACCATTGGAAATACAAATTTCAGAAGAAGAAACAAATGTAAAATACCATAACCTTCTCTCTTCATAAAGAAGCAGCAACTCGATTCTGAAATAGAGAAAACACACGAAGATTCAAATTGAAAAATACCATGATAACCCAAAAAAAAATTATTAAATCAGAAACCAATTGATAACCTGTTGAAGGACCAGAAACGCCAAAAAATAACCCGATTGAAGAGAATATGTGTTCCGTTTGTTTCTAGAACACGAATGTACATCAAATTTATGCTGATATATTGCTATGTGATCTAATTCCAACTCTACTACTTTGAGAATATTTATAAAGAAAAAATATCTCAAAGCAGATGATCACAATGCGTAAAATACACCTCAATTGACGTGGTGTGTGTGCACTGTGTAATTGAACGAGAGAGAGTTAGAATGTGTGTACCTTTGTGCTGTGACCTTCCAATATTTATAAATCACATACCTCTTAACTGTTTATGAGCCATATCCGGGAATATCGGACACGATCTCCTTTATCAAAACAGTCTCCTCTGACCTGGTCACAACCCACGTTTACATAAGGAGTTAGAATAATGTCTCTCATTCCTTATTGGGCTTTTACCTTAAGCCCAACTATTATTTCCATAACAGTTGCCTCCCAGCCCGGTTACCACGCAATCTTGATGGCCGGGATGTATTATCTTCATATATGGACCCTAGTCTCACTTCACCGAGGTAGCTCATGCTAACATGTTCCAATGATAAAGTTTTATTTTGTTCTCGGGATTGGAGTAAACCATTTATCTTATACAGATTCACCTATCATCCGAGATCGACTTATGATCGAGATGATGTGACATTATCCGGGTAAAACTAAGCTCTTGTCCTTTCATTCAGAGCAGATGAACCGATGGCGCCACATCATGACGTCCGTTACTATTCCTACAGCCTGCTCATTAAGTGCCCGTCGTTTCAATCAATGCTTTAATCATTATCAATGCCTTGCATATCCTATTTTGCCCCTAACGGTACATAGCATTTTACGACCTTACCCTCCTGACATTTCAAAAATGCCAGCTGTCACTAGTGCCGTTTTATTTCAACCGGCGGTTACATTTTTTGCCTTTATATTTCAAATTTCTTCCTCAAATATCGCTTCCCTCATTCCTCCCTTTTCACAAACTCTATATCTTTCGCTCTCTCTGCAAATTTCCTTGCGTTTTCTTCTTCATCATTCATCTTTTTCCAGTTCTTCAGCATTATCACACAAAGCAGGTACCTTCTTCATCTTCCTCTATTTTCTACTTCAATAGCATTCCTCTTTCATTTTATTCCAAACACATTTTTACTTTCCTGATGCATCCTTGTTTCTGGTCTTCTACGCACTTGATTTTGATTATCTAGGATATCTTGGTTTTATTTTTGAATTTGCTCTCCTTCTTTCTTCATTTGCCTCTTCTTGTGTCGATTATTTCTAATGAAACTCACTCCTGAGAAAGAGGAGCACTTACGAAAAACAATTACCCCCAAAGTTGGGTGGTGGTTGTTTGGCTTGCCTCTCTCGAAGGAAGAACGCCAAAAAGACCCTCCTGCGTGGTTACACCGAAGGCTCTTCGTCTTCAAGGAAACCCAAAGTTTCCACTCCTCCCGTCACGTCTGTAAATCGACCCCAAAGTATTCACGGGTCTGAACCCAAACCCGATGAATCTCCATATGTCATGAGTTCTGACCCTAGGGTTCACCAACCACACAACCTTCTAAGGGAATCTTCTATTGGGCCCTTTTCTTCCCCTACAGATTCGTCCATCGAGGTTTCCCCATCCTCCTCGGATGAGGTTATCGAAGTCCGGTATGATGCATGTATCGATTGTGTTGCTGAAAGCACACATTATTTGCGTCTCGGGTCCGATCAGATGGTTGATTCAATACTTGGAGCATGCCGGCATAATCCCGTGCTCCTCCCTAGAACAATGACTAAACCACCACCACCGAGGTCACTTTCCCGGCTGGCTAATGCTGCCGAGGTCTCCGTCTTAACTTCTCCTGCGCCTAATTTTTCACCTTCAGGTATGCTTTACTGATCTTTCTCCTCTTTATTTAAGTAGGTATATATGGATCCCTCTTCAGAGACTATTCGTGAATCACCCCTTAGCTGGATCCCAGTCGGATAGTCCTCCACCTTTGGCCTCCCAATTCCCTTGGGTTACTCACGAAGTTTTAAGAACCTTTTCCACTCTTGACCCAGCCCTTATAGCAGCTACCCCGATAGGAAAGCAGGATGAGTTTGCTATCCGAGCTCCTAGCCCGGATGAGCCTATCTGTGCTATTCGGGAAGGGAACGAACCCAACTTCTTCTTCTTCTATCATGACGTGGTTACCAAGTTAGGAATCCGTTTCCCATTTTCTTCATTTGAGATCGAGGTTTTGAACCACCTTCGTATAGCCCCTTCCCAACTTCATCCCAACAGCTGGGGATTCGTTAAGACTTTCGAACTATTCTGTGAAGACTTGGCAATTCCCAGTATAGTTCCCCTATTCTTTTATTATTACAGTGCCCATACCGGATGGACGGGTAAGGAACCTCCAAACCGTAAAGGGTGGGTTTCTCTCCGGGGCCAATCTAAACGCAAACTATTTATCCCCTATACCGAGTCCTTCAAGGGTTTCAAGGACAAGTATTTCAAGGTCGTGGCCTAACCGGGAAAACAACCATTCTTTTTATCCGACCCTAAATCGACCGACGTGGAATGGACATTCCCATTATACTGGTCCAAAGCTCATCATGACCAACGTAGGTCATCTTACCGGTTCACCGAAGAGGATTTGCCGGATTTTGATGCTTCCTCAATCTTCCAAATTTTTGAATATTTAGATGTTTATGGGTCGCCCAATGCGGCAGACTATATCCGCAGCCTTCGAGTCGGATTGCCCAGAGACTGTAATATAAATTTCTTTAAGTTATTATTCTGCTATATTTATAATGATCATGTCTAACTGCTTCCTTTGCACTGCAGCTGACGAAATGGGCCCACAACCATCTTCCACTTCCAAATCGGTTCTGGACGCCGCCACTGACTCTGCCCAGAAGACTTCTCACACCCAAAAGTCTGCAGAAGCCACCAAGGGTAAGGCACCTGCTTCTGAGGCTGCCCGAGCTCGAGCTGCACTACCTGGAGCGCCCGGTGCCAAGCCGGAAAAGTCTCTCAAACGTACGCAGCCTCCCGCCTATCGAACGACCTTGGAAGGTTTGAAGAGGGCCAAAGTGGTCTCCGCGCCAACCGCAGGGCAACAGGTCCCGGTGCCGCCATCGCTTCCCCCAAAAGTGGTGAGTGCACCCACCCCGGATTCAGCTGCACCCACCCCGGATTCAGATCCTCACTCCTTAACCGGGAAGTTATGGGAAAAGGGGGTGACTAGTGAACTTTTCAAAATAGCCAAGGCTCCCTCTCACCTTGAAGCTCATCGATTCGGGGACGCTGATTATGAGGAGCTCGAGTGTATTGAAGAGAATGCCTTCAAGTGCGCCTCCTTAATCCAAACCTTCTCCACTTTGCAACACAAGTATATCATCTAGGCAGAGGAACTCAATGCTTCTCGGGAAGAGAATAAGAAGATCCATGAAGAACTCCTCTCGGTCCAAGCCGAAAGCAAGAAGATTAAAGAGGAGCTTCTTGCCAAGAATAAAAAACTTCGGGAAGAGTTACTTGCCGAGACCAGGAAGCTTAAGGAGGAGCTGCTTGCTTCCCAAATTGCCAATACTTCTCTGATGAGCGATCTAGGACGAGCTCAAGGCAGCTTAGAAGCTACTCAACAACGAGAAACTCAGCTGATCGCTTCTTACAATGACCTGAAGACCGTCTTAGAAGACAAAGTCCGAGCTGCCGAGGCTCAAATTACATCGATGGGGGTCACTTTAGCCTCCGCCGTGGAAGAGGCCTTTAATAATACTCTGGAGCAGGTTCGTTGCTTGAACCCGGATGTGGAGCTCGTTACCACTGGGATGCACTACATGTCGTACATCAAGGATGATAAAATAATTCCTCCTTCCCTTCCTGAAGATTCTACGATTCCGATGAACGAGGATCCGACTCCCGGAGAGGAAGCGACCTCCACCATCCAACCTGACAACCAGCCACCTCCATCCGAGAATTGAAGGACCGGGATGCCAATTTTTAATGTATCACTTTTTAAGATTTGAGCACATTGGGTGTGAACCCGAAACACTGCACTTTAATTTATGCATTAAACTTGCATGTTTAATACACTTATGCTATTCATAGACCGAGTTTCATTATCCGGCCAACTTACTTTTTACGCGCGATATCCTGGTTCCAAAGGCCAAGTACTATTTATTCAAATTTATTTTCGAGGCTTATAGGTTTTTACAATGAACAACTCGCTGAAAGGAATATATTAACTATTCATCCCTTACATCAATCTGATCAGGACTAACCAGTGTATCAATCATTGCCATGAAATCTGCCAAATATTATTTTAAGTTTTAAGAAAACCATTTGATTCCCGGCTTGCCGAGATCCAAACTCTACGAAAAACATACACAATAATACTGAATGTACCATTTTATTCAACTTGATACCGTTGTATTACAATGTACTTATGAGAATTACATGAACCAAGGCACATAATTATTCTCGGTTCATATTCCCAACAAAAACAACCTATATATACAACCGTATTCCATTATTCCAATATTTGGATTGGTGATCTTGATTAAAGAGTACAATATGTATCAAGGAAAACATCATCTCGGCTCGTACTTGATAAAAAAGAAACCCACCAACATAAAAGAAACAAAAGACTTCTTTGTGATCTCGGTGAAAAAGAACCATATGCACCGAGGAGCATCAATGAGGTCATCCTGGTTCATACTCTTAATAACAGAGAAACCCACAAAGATAAATAAAAGATCCATTGCGATCTCGATGAAAGAGAATCATATGCACCAAAGAGCATCAATGATGTCACCTCAGTTCATACTCTCAATAAAAGAGAAACCCGCAAAGTTCTAACATTACTTTCCTAGACGGCTTCAACTATAATACTTCTTTAGTTTGTCTGTGTTCCATGTTCTTTTAACCGCCTTGCCCTCTAATGTCTCCAACGCATAAGCTCCTTTGCCAAGTTTTTGTGTTATCCGATATGGTCCTTCCCAATTGGCTGCAAATTTCCCGTCTTGAGCATTTCTGTTCCCGATATCTGCTCTTCGTAGGACTAAGTCGACCTATTCGAACTGCCTCGGGATTACCTTCTTATTGTAAGACATTGCCACTCGTCGTTTTGCTTTGAGATCGCAGGCATGAGCCATAATCCGAACTTCTTCTATTAACATCGACTCTACTGATAATGCTTCATTATTTTGCTCTTCACCCTTTCATAATACTTGTTCACGCCGCCATGATGGTTGTCCGACTTCTACTGGTATCATTGCCTCGCATCCATATGTCATGCGGAAAGGTGTCTCGCCTGTTGACGTTTGAGTTGTAGTCCGGATCCCCCATAATACGTAGTGTAATTGTTCCATCCAACTTAAACCAGTTTCATGCATCCTCTTTCGTAGGGCTTCTATAATCACTTTGTTTGCAGCCTCAGCTTGCCCATTAGATTGGGGGTGTTCCACTAAAGCAAAATGATGTCGGATGTGCAACCCGACCATCATTTCTTGGAAACGTTTATCTGTGAATTGGGTGCCATTGTCCGTAATGACTTCTCCCGGGATCCCGAACCTTGAGATAATGTGTCTCTCGAAGAATCACTGCAACTACCAACCATTTCAACTAGTGGCTCGTCCTCGATCCATTTGGTGAAGTAATCGACTGCAACTACCAACCATTTCAACTACCCCTCCGCTGCTTTAAATGGTCCCAACAAATCCATACCCCACTTAAAGAACGGCCACGGTGCCGAGATATGTTGCAACTCTTTCGGAGGGGATAATAATCTTGTGGCATGTTTTTGACAACTCTCACATTTCCTAACATGCACTATGGAATCGGCCCCCATTGTTGGCCAATAATATCCGACACGTAATGCTTTCCTTGCTAATGCTCTTGCGCCCATGTGTTGCCCATTTATACCTTCATGTATCTCGAATAATACATATTCTACCCGGTCTGGCCTCAGGCAAACCAACATTGGGGTATGGAGTCCCCTATGATACAACTTGTTGTCTACTATCATATACATTGTGGCTGTCCATATCAATCTCTTGGATTCTGCCACGTCATCCGACAACATTCCTTTTTCCAAATAATCGATTATTGGCTGCCTCCAATCTTCCTCAAACGTGATCATCATTACACAAGTCGGCTGCAAAATCTCCTGTTGGACCACAGTCCAATTATTACCCGGGCTCTTGGTACTGGCCAACTTAGACAGAATGTCAGCTCTTGTATTCTCTTCCCTCTGAATATGGTGGACTTCTACCATATCAAACTCGGTTATAATCTCCTTCACCTTATACAAATACTTTGACAGCAGTGGTCCCCTGACCTGATAACGACCTTCTATCTGTGCCGTGACTAGTTGTGAATCCGTATACACCTTTATTTTCCTGGCCTCCTGTTCTTGTGCTTGCATCAACCCGATAATGAGTGCTTCATACTCGGCCTGATTATTAGATGTTGGAAAGTTAAGCTGCAGAGAAAACTTAATCGCCACCCCGCCTGGGTTTTCAATTATGATTCCAGCATCACTCCCTTTTTTGTTGGATGGCCCGTCAACATTCAACTTCCAACAATCATCTGACCCGGCAACGTGCGGGGTGAGTTCCATTACAAAATCCGCCAAAGCTTGGGACTTTATGCCATGCCTAGCTTCATACATTAAATCAAATTCTGACAGTTGAATCGCCCAGCTTATCATCCTTCCGACCAAGTCCAGCTTATGGAGCACTTGGCGGATTGGTTGATTAGTCCTTATCACAATGGTGTGGCTCTGGAAATATGGCCGGAATTTCTTAGCAGCCGTGATCAGGGCAAATGCAACTTTTTCTAATCTTTGATACTGCAACTCGGAATCACGCAAAGCTCGACTTACAAAATAAATCGGCTTCGGAGTTCCATCAACCTCCCTAACCAGCACGACACTGACGACTTCATCTCCCACTGACAGATATAGTACCAAGACCTCACCCAGTTCTGGCTTTGACAACACTGGAGGAGAGGCTAGAGCCTTTTTCATATCGGCAAATGCTGCCTCACACTCCGGGTTCCACTGTATTACCGCTTGCTTCTTTAATAGCTTAAAAAAGGGGAGGGCTTTTTCCGCCAACTTTGGCATAAATTATGTCAATGCGGCTATCCTCCCTGTCAACTACTGTATCTCCTTCTTATTCGTTGGAAACTGCATGTCTAACACAGCCCTGCATTTGTCCAGGTTCGCCTCTGTGCCTCTATGGGTCAACATAAAACCCAAAAACTTTCCAACCGACACTCCAAATGTACACTTTAATGGGTTTAAGCGAATATTGTATTCTCTCAACCGATTAAATGTTTCCTCCAAATCTGCCATATGATGATTGACCTTGGCCGTTTTCACAATCATATCGTCAATATAGACTTCGATGTTCCGGCCAAGCTGTGGTTCAAAAACCCTGTTCATCATTCTTTGATAAGTGGCCCCAGCATTCTTCAATCCGAAAGGCATTTTGTAACAGTAATTAGCCTTGTCTCCAATAAATGTTGTCTTCTCCTGATCGTCTGGGTGCATCGCTATCTGATTGTATCCGGAGAATGCATCCATGAACGACAACATTTTGAACCCCGAGGAGTTATCAACCAATTGGTCAATATTTGGCATGGGATATGCATCCTTTGGGCACATCTTATTCAAATCTGTATAGTCGGTGCATACTCTCCATTTCCCATTCGACTTCCGGACCATTGCCACGTTTGATAGCCAGATAGTATACTGTATCTCTCGTATAAACCTGGCATGTAACAGCTCGTCGATGTGCATGTGTAACGCCTAGGTCCGTTCTGGTCCTAACTTCCGCTTCTTTTGCTGCACTGGTTTCGACCCCGGATACATGGACAATCTATGACAACAAAAATCTGGGTCTATTTCTACTATCTCGGATGCCTTCCACGCAAATACGTCTTGATTCTTTCTTAAGCACTCAACAAGTTCATCCTTTTGGTTTGCTTCCATCATTCTTCCAACTTTGGTGATCTGGCCTATTTGAGGACCTATCTGTACGTCCTCTACATCTTCCACAGGTTCAGGTCTCCATTCTTCTGATACGTCTCTCATATCCAACTCAACCATATTTACATGTTTAGCTATCCATTTATCTTTATTACCCCGGAAAACAGACTCTCTTTCCTGCATTCGAGACGACGATGTTGGATTACTCTCACTTTCTCGAACCGTGTTGTAATAACACTGTCGAGATTCTTTCTGATCTCCACAAATCGTAACCACCTGACCATTACTTCCCACAATTTTGAGTTTTTGATGTTTTGTAGACATCAAAATATCCCATCTGTGAATAGTTGGCCTCCCCAATATTATGTTATATTGGGAAGGGAAATTGGCCACTACAAATTTGACTCTTTTCGACTTAAACGACTCTTTTGTGCCCAAAGTCAAGCGTAAATCGATGGAGCCCTTGATGTTTGTGTTCCCGCCATTAAAACCAATCAGCATGGTTTTACATGGTTTTAAATCCTCCGCATCCAAATTCATTTTCTTGAATGCATTCCACAAAATTATGTGGGCTAAACTACCATTATCCACGAATATTCTTCTAACTCGGCAGTTGACGATCATCCCAGTAATCACGAGTCCGTCCTCATGTCCTGGTACTGTCCCCTCCAAGTCTTGTTTTGTGAAGTTTAACAATGGGGGTTCTGGATCAATACTCCTCTCCTTGAACTTTGGCTGCTCCCTTATTGATAAAACCTCTTTCAAATATTTTCGTCTTTGGTTGGCGGTATCTCCACCTCCACCCAAGGCTCCCGAAATAACATTACACTCAAACTCTGGTTCCAGGAACATATCGTCTTCCTCACACGTCTTCTTTCTTCCTTCTTCTTTCCCAGGCTGAACTTCCTCTCCCTTTCGTTTATTCTTGCGGCCTTGGGTCTTAATCACGTATTGCCTCAATCTTCCTTCTCGGATGAACTTTTCAATGGCATCACTCAAATCCCAACACTGATCAGTGGTGAGTCCGTGTCCATTATGAAATTCACAAAAACGAGACCTATCCAACCCTGCCTTATTAAAAATCAAACGAGGTCGTTCGACCTTCTTCATGTCAGTCAGAGCCACTTCCTTCCAAATCTGAGAACGAGACACATTTAGGGGGGTGTATTTTTCATACTTGTTTTCGTATTTACCCGGCCTAAATCTCATCTCTGTATTCTTATGATTCACATTTCCTGGGTGCTGCCGATTCTTAGGTGGTGGACTCCTCCTCTTGGGACTCCGCTCCTTTTCTCGGCTTGGAGCATTTGCTATCTCCATTTGCTCCAACTCCAGGTACTTCTTGGACCGAGCTCGAAACTTCATCAAAGATCTGACTGGGTCCTTATAGATTGACTTTGCAAACCTAGAGGATCCATTTAATCCGGCGAAAATTAGATACACATGAACCTTTTCCTCCAAACCTTGCACTTGCAATGTTGCTTCTTTAAAACGATCTAAGTGACTTTGCAATGTTTCCCCGGATAATTGCTTTATCTTTCCAAGCGCGAACTCAGACTTCAGCTGCTTTTTACTAGTTGCAAAATTCAGCAAAAATCTTTGTCCAAAGTCTTCAAAATTTTGAATCGACCTCGGCGGTAAAGTATGGAACCAGGTTTGAGCAGCTCCCGTCAAGGTAGTAACGAAAATCCGCCAAATTATGGGCTCATCAATGCCCCGGACACACATCTGTAAATCACACTCGTCGATGTGTACCTGGGGGTCCTATGTCCCATCATACTTGGACAAAAAAAATCCATTGAAATCGTCCAAGAACCGGACATTCACTATCTCATTGACGAAAGGACTATTGTTTTGTTGTCCCCTACTATACTTCCTCCGATTGGTTGATCCTTCTTTCCTGCCTCGGGAAACCAATTCTGCTTCCAAGTCATGATTCTTCATTTGCCCCTGGTGATCTAACCCTGAGCCTCCGGTTCGATCACTCGATTCTGCGTGTTCCCGTTACTTCTTTCTTCATCCTGTGGTGGTTGCGGACTTTCAACTCGCTCACGGGATGGGGCTCCAGTTTCGAATTGTTTGTCGAGTTGCTCAAAGTTTCTAGGCTGACTCAATGGCATCTTTGGAGCCTGTCGTGCTGGACTTGTCACTTCATCTCGGTCTATCTGGTCACCCCATGTCTCCATGCTTCTCAACCTCTGCTCCAACTGAACCATCCGTTGAGTTTCAACGCGCCTCCGTTATAACAGCCTCTCTTTCTCTCTCTCATTCCTTTTTCTTTTTTTTTTCTTCCTTCAGCCATTGTTGAACTTAGGAGCTCCATATCTTCATCATACTTCATCTAAACACTTCCTATCCTTCAGGAAAGTTGATTAGAACTACTCAATGAGCTAGATTCCATCATCACTTTTCTCTGAAAACCATCAAACAGAGAGATCCAGTTCTCTAGGGGAAATTCACAAAGTTTGATTATGAGGAGAAAATAAGGCGTTTTAAGAACGTTCAAGCTTGGAAAAGTTGTTCTTTAGCCTCTCTTGTCGATTTAGAGGTAAGAAACTCAAGTTTTACCGTTTGATTTGTGAAATTGTTCTTGGGATGAATAGTGACCACTTTGTGATAGGGCTGGAATTAGGCTTAGGTTCTTTAGAAAAGTATGCTCAGGAGGTTGTTCTGATGAATATTAAACTTTGAAACATGATTTTTGATGAAGTTTGATTTTGACCTTGAGATATGTATGAGTAGGAAGAATGTTGATGAAATGGACGGTGTTATGATAGTTATGAGCCTAAGTGCCTTTACAAAAGTTATTCAGAAGGACAAATAAACGGTGAAAATGTGTTGATATATTTGTTTTAGTCATGTTGGGAAATTGTTGATATATGACCTAGGAGATCATTGAATTGAACTTATGCAGAGTCTAGGGGGACTCTAAGGTCTTGGTTGGACCAAGATAAATCCTGTTGAGGGTCTGTGAATCACCTATAAGGTGGTTAGCTCTGATAACCCTAAGATAGAGAACATAGAGTTTTTAATGGAAAAGAATAGAGTTTTCTTTCATTCTAAAGGTTGAGGACCGTTATTGATTGATGGTTTGTATGCCTTATGTAGGGCGTGAGAGTGACATTACTGGTGGTTGTGACCACGAAGCCGGGAGAGCCGGTATAGCGTTGAGAGCAGGTAAGCTCTTTGTTCTTGGGAGTGTTTCCCACTGTTGTGTTCCACCATACTCCGAGGGAGTTATGGTTAGTGTATATCTTGATGCATGTATATTGAAATTGTGTGTTACTG
>PYAF01001746.1:482101-507366 GCA_007407185.1 Glycine tomentella | reverse complement strand
CCCAGGGCAAGAGGCCCGAGTAGAGGGATATGGTTCTGAGAGAACCTTAGGCATAGATGAAGAGCATGTTGGCTCTATCTTTTGATTTTCATGCCTATGTTTTGTTTTAGAGACTTGAGGGATATGTACAGTTTTGAGACATATACTTTGTATATTATGAGATTCACCATATATGATGTACAGTGGGTATTGTTAATGACGTATGATGACGTCATTTTTGTTTACTGCTTCCATTTTAATTATCTATGATAATTGCTGCGCTTAACCACCATAAGATAATGTTAATGAACCGGATGCATACGAATCATTACATCCGTTCTTCATTACGTTCTTCCATCTGCTGAGTTATGATCCTGATGTCTTCCTGTCTTTGAAGGACTTGTCTCCTTTCCATATTCTCAATTCGATTTAAAATCGAATTAAGAGCATTATTGACAAACCATTCACCCAGCTCCATCTCCTGTGTTGCCTGCTGCGTCGGATTTTCCCTCTGCTGTTCGGTTGGAACAGGTGAAAAGGCAGAATCCGAGACTGCTTCTGTCACATGTACCTCTTCTCGTCGCTCCACACTTTGATTCTCCCGTAACAAAATCTCTCTGCCTGGCATCTCGGAAGGTGGTATCGACTGGCTATTTCTAGTATTGACCATTGTAGAACGTGGGACTCGCAATTTATCGATCCCCACAGACGGCGCCAATGTTCCGTTTGTTTCCAGAACACGAATGTACAACAAATATGCTGATATATTGCTATATGATCTAATTCCAACTCTTCTACTTTGAGAATATTTATAAAGAAGAAATATCTCAAAGTAGATTATCACAATGCGTAAAATACACCTCAATTGACGTGGGGTGTGTGCACTGTGTAATTGAACAAGAGAGAGTTAGAATGTGTGTACCTTTGTATTGCGACCTTCCAATATTTATAAATCACATACCTCTTAACTGTTTATGAGCCATATCCGGGAATATCGGGCACGATCTCCTTTATCAAAACCGTCTCCTCTGACCTGGTCACAGTCCACGTTTACATAAGGAGTTAGAATAATGTCTCTCATTCCTTATTGGGCTTTTACCTTAAGCCCAACTATTATTTTCATAACAATATGTAAATAAAAAATAAAATAAAAATAGAAAGCTAGATATAGTAGATATATTTACAAAGAAATCAAATGGAAAGGGAAATATTTTTGGGAGAAATACATTACTTACTTGCCATGCATTTAATTGAGATGTTGTACACATAACAATTCATACAATAATTTATAAATATTATTTTTTATGTCTATCTTTCTCCATAGATAAACACAAAAATATGTTTATTACACACAGATAATGTACGATCTGTTATTTGAATTAACATGTCTCCATTAAATTTAATACACAGAGATAATTGTTATAACATGCACCATAACCAACCATATAATAAAAGTAACACTACAAAATAAATGCATTTTTCCAACGGCAAAATTTTTTCCGAAGAAATTCCGTCAGTAACTTGTAATTTCCGACAGACAATAATCCGTTGATAAAATGGTCGTAGGAAATTTTGACCGACGGATTTTTTCGTCTGTCGGTAATTTCCGACAGATAATTTCCAACAAATAATCTGTTGATAAATCTGTCAAAAATTTCCCATGCATTTATTCTTCAAAATTTACCAACGGATTTTTCCGTCGGAAAAACATATATAGACATTAGCAACAAATATTTGTGTTGGTAGCTTCAGTCACTAACTAATTGCCTATGATTTTGTATTACATTTTTTTTATTTTTTTATCTAACGTCATTTATTTATGAATATATTTTTTAATATGTATTATTTAACGTCAATATTAAAACTAACACATATATTCAATTAATGAAGGATATTAAATAGCACAAATGAATGCAATATTTTTTCTCTACCAAAGAAAAAGCAATACTCAATTTACAAATAAAAAAATTCGTAATCATAAGCTATCCATTTCAGGCATTGTAGTAATTCATTAAGAGGTGAATAAGTTAAACCATAAAATATTTCCCAATTACCAGCTACTAACAAGTTTGACTATTATTAGAGAGGGAATGACCAAACGTAAAGAACCTTAATTAAACCATTAATCAAGTTGAACTAAATTGATTAAAACTACAATATCTAGCAAATAAACAAAATAATACTCAATCCATTAGACTCTGCATTTTGTTTTTCTTCAATTTTGACAAGTAAAGAAACCCTTACAACAATCATATATCACTGCATGCATGGTTCTCAAGATTCCACGTCCATCTCTTCATTCTAGATTAATTTTAATTTAAAATTTCTTAGGCAATTCTACTTTGTAAAGGATTTGCTTGCCATAACCATCTCATTTTGGATAGGCAAGGAGAGAATTAAAGAAAACAACCATTTATCCATAGTTCATTCTATATATATAATATATCAAAGACAATTTTTATACTACCCTATTCACTAACCAATAGTATGATCAGTAAGACACCATAAAATATATATCCATACCAGCAACAAGGGATTAGAAGAATTTTTCAGTTACATAATATTCCTCATTAGAATTTTCAAATGCTAAGCTAAATTTGTAGTGCTTCAAGGCTTCCACTTTCTCTACTGCAGTAGAATAAAATAATAATCACAATTATACTCATTACTAAATAACAACAGTATGGCATTATCATTGGAGCTTTGGAAATCATTGACATAAGCAACTAAGTGGGTTCTTTAGGGGAACTAAATCCCATATTTACACCAATGCCATGGTTTATGTTTTATATGGTAGAAAAAGATCATTTAAAGGGTATCATATTATATAGTATGTCTGACCAAATAGATAACCACAAGAGCAACCTACTTAGTCCTCAAGTTAAATTTATATGAAGGTTCATGCATATGATGAACATGTCAAGATGTGGCAAAAGCATGGAGGTATTACAATTAGCTATTAATCTTTAATACTATTAGTTTGTATATGGTAATACAACAACTATAGTACTACAATATTGATAATTTTAAGAAAAGTTATTTATAGTAAAAAATAAAGGATATTACTTACAAAGATCCATTCTTTTAGGGTATTCCACAGTGTAGGTATGGGCTTGGGGCTTGCCTTGGACTATCTTACACTCAGCTTCCACACACAGATTTTGGTACCTCACTTCCATCGTGGGCAAATTAATACTAACTCTACAGAGCAAAATAATGAAGAAAAGTTTATTAACCATATTCAAATTTACAACATAAATTATCACTCTACTAGGTATTTAGAGGTTTAGTGAACACCACTCCACCATATATTATGAGACTAAAATTCATCTATTAACTCACTTTGCCTCGCCAAGGAAATCATCACTAGTTAACAAATTCTGGTCCATGAGCCTCAGATTAAGTTCAGATACACTATCAGAAACAGTGAAAAGGAAGCTTTCATTCCAACAGGGTTTAGATCCTACACCTAATTAACACATGTTAATTCAGTACTTAACTCTATATTAGCATCAACCATACCCATGATCACCAAGAGATAGGGAAAATAAACATGAAAGATAGTCTAGAATCAAATTGAAGCCAAAATTGAGAAAATATTGGAGAAAAAGCTAGGCAAAATAGAGTAAACTGCACCTTTAGCCACACTGCTTCGGTGCTCTTGTGCAGGATAAGTGAGAATCACATAAGGATCCATTTTCCCTGCTCGTAAAATAAAGTAAAATTGATCAACACCTTACATTTATTACAATCTCTAACCATTTTGAATTGTTAAACTGAAAAAGTTTTAAGTCTAGAAATTAATAAAATAAAATTGGAGGAAGACCAAGACCCGTTGAATCGAGAAATAATTTATTCAAAGACATGGAACTTTAAGCCCAAATTACTTTGAGGCATCATTTTCTATGAAACAAACCCATTAGGATTGGCCTAATGGTAGAGGATTGAAGTAGATGCATTCTTATTACTGACATTGTATAGAAAAAACAAACAAAAATCATAATACATAATTTCCCCTCATCATTTAGTTTCTGACAGATGAAACTAAAACCTTTTTAAAGAAACATTATAAGAGACCCATATACATCAATCACTTTTACAATACCAATTTTACAATACCAAGAAACATAACATTACCTTTGATATGTGTACCCCAAGACTTCTATGTATTCTAGAACATTGCATGCATATAAAGATGCCAAGATTGACACTAGCCCATCTTGGACCTCTGCAAACTAAATTTTTTTATAGAAAATTGTGAAAATACAATCAGAAAAAAAAAATGCAGAAAACACTTCTTCAATTTCTATTGACATGAAAATCTGAGATAAAGATTGGATCATTCATTCAAACAATTTCCAAACTAAAATTAGATTGATTGTGATTGCTTATATTAAGAAATAAGCATGGTGTTATGTAAATATAGATAAGAAATGAATGTTAGTTAGTCAGTCAGCTACTGATGTTATGCACATGTTTCTGGGAGGTTAGGGAGTGATTTCTAGGAATTGAAATGAACAGGGAGGCAGAAGCAGTGGCATGACATAGGAGCGGACAAGGCAAGAACTAGTGGAAGAGCTTCAATAATACTTTCAGGCTGTTGAAATTTATAACATCTAGCACCGTACCCCCTAAAAATTAACATGGAGTTCATCACCACAAGGAGGGTATTCTTATTTATTTTTTAACCGATGAGCGATAGTTGAAGAAGGTTCTTTGCATTTTAGCTTATAAATTATGCAATACAAAAATGATTTTTTAACACCCAATAGCTATTTCAGAGTTAAAAAAGAGAGAAATGGAGTAATAACATTCAGACACCACACACTCCATCAATCATTTCACTGTGCCTCTCTTCCTATTACATGATACTACATTTCTCTCTCTAAGTGTCACGAAGCACTGTGTGTCCATTGATTTATTTGTTTGCAAAATTAACAAACACAGAATTTAACAGAAATACAAGTTGCCAAAGAAAAAACTAACCTATGATCTTGTCCCCGAACTTTAAGGCTTTGTTTGGGAGAGAAATTTTGGAAGGGAAGGTAGGGAAGGAAAAGGTTTAGGTAGAGAGATCTCCTTGTTTGGGAGTTTTAATTTTTGAGGGAAAAGATTTAAGGATTTTTAAAACTCCTCTGAAATCCTCTAAAGCTTAAAAAATTGGTCCTCCCTATTTGGGGGGTTTTTAGAAGGAAAAGTAATAAAATTACTATTCTACCCCAACCAATGTTAATAAAATTATTATCCTACCCCAACCAGTGTTAATAAAACACCAAAATATAAAGTATTGAATCGCAATTTAAGGGCAAAATTATAAAAGTATCTTATTAATTCTTCATTTCTCTCTCTTAATATATTTTTAACTCCTAAACAAGGAGGAAGGAACTTCCCTCATTTTCCTTCCTTTCCTTCCCCACTCTTCCCCTTGAATCTCTTTCCTTTCCTTCCCTTTCTAACTCCTAAACAAAGCCTAAGGAAGCAGCACTTTGCCATGTCGCTTCTAGAAGCAAACTGCATAACGAGCTTCCTCAAATACTAATCATGAAAACTAGACCTCAAGCTGAAACACACGACCATTTGCAGAAACATGACCACTTCGGCAGCACCACTCTCAGATTCTCCATTCAAATGCTCCTTCCACATTTCCATAACCGAAACGGCTTTCTTGGCAATCCTTCTTGAATATTCCCTCGACTCCAAATCCGACTTCGAAACCATCAGTGCCTGAATCACAAGCCTACACACCAACCACCACAGCATCGTCTCCTTCTGCTTCAACACCACCAAGTGCAGCAGCGCAGGGGTGTCCATCTTCCGCCAGAGGGATTTGAGCATGGCAGAGAGGTCGGGGTCCGACGGAGGCTTGATGCGGAGGTCGGCGAGCGTGACCTCCCTCTGCTCCTTGATGCAGGCAACAACAACGCTCAGGAATGGAGGTCTCATGGCGGTGGAGTGATTCAAGGGTTTCTTTGGAGAAAGAAACCACAGATTGTATGTTTGAATGGTCGATTGGGATTTAATACGCGTATTATATAAAATATTATTTTTATTTTAAATATTAATTTTCACTCCAAACTAGTCTCCCACTCATACATTTCCGACTGCGGAAAATAGTCCGTTGGAAATAACCATTTTTTTTTTTGTAGTGTAAGAAAAATTCGGCATAAAACTCTCTAATTGAAGTAGAAATTGTCAGACCATTTCCTCTTTAATGAACCTAGCTATTTAATGGATAGGGGGGGAAGAAGAAACAGCCATGGTTCCTCAAAAATATGAATTTGCAGAAGCATCACCTTCCAGGTCACTGCTTGCATGCACAGAAAATGTGTACAGCCATTGAATCATCACATCTTGTATTAATGGTGGTGCTGATTTTTCCATATGTTTGTGGCACTAGTGAAGATGGCCTCCCCTAAGTAAAATTTAGGTAGATCCAATTTAATTGAATTAATTATACCGAGATTCATAAATGTTAGATACAGTTTCATCATATTTATTTATATTTAATAGATCTGAGTTATTTTATGTTGTGTCTTGGTAACTTGTTGATCATGAGTTCGAATTCAGAAATGGTCTCTTTACATATGCAAGAGTAGACTGCGTACAATATCCCTCTCTATTGCCTACGTATAGTGTGGTACCTCCAGACAAGATGAGATGTGTAGTTTTTAGTTTTTTTTTTGACAAATGTGAGCCATTCCATGTTGTGTAAGGAGAGTGAAGCGCGATTCTATTCTAAATAGACAAAAAACATAGTCCATGCTAGTGAATGTAGTCAGATACTATCATAACAGTTGACAGCCACCACCACAAAAAGTTTAAGGCCCCATTCAGTCAGAGAACACAGTCATTGCAAGACTTGTAACGTTGACCTTATTAGTACTAACCAAAATGCAGACGCAGCATATGAGCACACACTGCATGTTGTGTACAGTTAGCTATACTATCTCATAGCCCCACACACATTCACTCTCAGAAGTCATAATTCACAATTTCACTTTCAACTCTTAACTGCAATTAACTTGATAGAAAATGCTAACAAGCAACTTAAAATAAAAATATTTTTATTAGGAGATAGAAAATTACATTATCCATAAAAAAATTTACACTCTCTTATGATTTATATAATAATTTTTTTATTTCTTAATAAATGTCCTAATGACACTAGTTAATAAGACTTTGATTGTATATATAAACCACATGCTCCTTTATTTAGCATCATGCATGTTTTTACTATTAATTAATTAACTGATTCATTCGTAAGTCCAATGATAGTGAAATCAACGGTATGTTAGTTGTAATCTTGAGAGGTAAATTAACCTACCCAACTTTGTAATTATGATAACTATATGATGAGATGCTTTAAGCCTTTACAAAACTTCCGGATCATATCACTCGCCAAGGAGCCAAGTACAAGCGATAAATAGTAATTTTAAAAAATAAATAAGTGATAATTATCATATTTAAAGTTTTTGTAATAAATAGAAATTGAGTCCAAAAAATGTGTAAAGCATTAGATTGTCCTTAATTTAGCATTATTTAATTATTAGAATATTTTGTATTATTTATGAAAATTAATATTCTGTTATTTTAATTATAATGATAAATATTCGTTATTTAAGTTTTTGATGTAAATGAATTGTGATGAATTGGGTCTCTCATCCCTTAGTGTTTAAAGAGGGATCGAATCTCTGCTTTATATAACTTGACTATATAGGAAAAAATTCTACTCTTTTAAGTACAGAGTAATTAATAGGTTCCTGAGACACAGCATGGAAGAGTCACAATATTAAAAAACGAGATCTAAGAATTAATGTTTTATCATTTGTTTCCCTATGGCGTTGCATCAAAACTGCAAGAGGTAATTCAAGTTTCCCTTCACGTACACACATTTCAAGACATTGAGTTGATTAAGTCAAGTGAAAAGAACATGTTAATTATACCATATATATATATATATATATATATATGCATCATGGTCTAACAAGGTTCAAAATCTATTTTCTATTGTTAGTAGAAAACGCTAACTTACGCATGAATGCGTAGATGTTGGCAATGCATATTTCAATATGGTGGCAATATTCATTATTTTTGTCTCTCTAATCGTATCAACTATCATTTTCCAAGTATTATGTGTCCTCCCAAAACCGTCAAAGCCTTGGCCCCTCTTTTTACTCACGAGCAGAGTGGCATTGCTGCTTGCTTTTTTCTTTATTACACAACAAACTCAATATCCACAATAAATATAATTCATATGAGAGGGACAGTAACAAAAAAAAAAAAAACAAGAGCAAAGAGTGAGATAATGTTAATACGCGAATGTGACGATATAAAAGAACAAAACAGCAGAAAATACAAGAAAATGTAAAGATAATAACTTTGCAACGTAGGAACATGACCACTTCCACCCTACCATCTAAGTTTTTTTTTTCTTTTTTATGACAAATATTAGTAATGATTAACTGAAGGATTCAAATTATTCGTGATCTCTTTTTCTTTTTCTTCACCTGCCTCTCTGTTGGCCTTCTATATATACACATCACAATAGTCGTTGGGGAAATGAAAACACACATAATATAAAGACTGTTTTGATACATTAGAAATATTTTTGAGAATTTCTTTATTAAAAAACATTATATTTTTAATAAAAAAACCCTAAAAAACACTTCTGGCTTGAATCCAAAGAAGCCCATAACCACTTACTTCTTACAATGGCGTTCAAGATCAAGAACGCCTCATCATTCTTCCATCTTCTTCTTCTCCAATTCACCATGACACTTCAAGAGGGAACAACAAGCACCACCGGTGGCCACTGGGTTCAGCTGCAACGCAGCATAGGCATCTCCCCCATGCACATGCAAGTAATGTACGACAACAAGGTGGTGATCTTCGGCTGCACCGACTTTGGCCCCTCCAACATCTCCCTCTCGGGCCACCGCTGCCGCTTCAAACCCCGTGACCTCGCCCTAAAACTCAACTACACTGCCCACTCCGTCCTCTACGACCTCGCCACCAACACGCTCAGCCCCCTTACCCTCCACTTCGACGCCTGGTGCTCCTCCGGCACCCTCCACCAGAAAGGCGGCTTCAACGACGGCTACACCAAGCTCCACTCCTTCACTCCGTGCCCTAGCCATAACACCTGCGACTGGCTCGAACACAGCCACCACAACCTCTCCACAAGCCGCGGCGTCATTTTAGTTCCTCCCGTTAACTCACCCGCGACCCCAAGCGCGACAAGGAGAACAATCTTTACCCTTTCTTGTACCTCCTTCCCGACGGCAACCTCTTCATCTTCGCCAACCACAACTCCATCCTCTTTGACTACACCAAAAACAAAATCCTCTGCAACTATCCTCTTATCCCAGGCCAAGAAAAACGAAAACACCCTAGCACCGCTTCCTCCGTTCTCCTCCCGTTAAACCTAACGGGAGGAGAAGCATATTTGCCGGAAGCAAAGGTTATAATATGCGGCGGCGCTTACCCCGGGGCGTTTACTTTGGCGAACAAGTTAAGGATATTTCTAGAAGCTTCGCGCACGTGCGGGAGGTTGAAAATGACGGATGAGAATCCTACATGGGTTATGAAAGTTATGCCGATTCCTAGGGTTACCGGTTATGCCTGATATGATTATGCTTCCTACTGGTAATGTGATTATTTTGAACGGTGCGATGAATGTACTGCAGGGTGGGAGAACGCGGTGAACCCCATTTTGTATCCGATTTTATTTAAACCCGGTTCGGCTGATCCTCGGTTTCAGTTACTGGCTCCAGCGAGTACTGGGTGTTTGTATCATTCTTCTGTTGTGTTGGTGCCAGATGGCAGGGTTTTAGTGGGCGAGAGCAACCCGCACCGGGTTTATGATTTTCGGGCGGACCCGTAAGGGGGTGGAATTTGAAACTTTTAAGACCCTCGATTGTGGCGGTTGAGGCGGAGAACAATACGGCGTCGTACCGGAGATTGTTTGCTGTGACGTTCGAGTTGAGGGAGTACCGTGAGGGAGGGTGGGGATCGATCACGTCGGTGGCACCGTCGTTTACCACGCACTAGTTCGAGATGAACCAGAGGCTGTTGGTGTTGGATGTTGTAATGAGCACAAATACACTGCCAACCAGTAATAAGAACGAAAGGCCCAGGAGGAAGCCAGCCCATTTCGAGGATTACATTTTGGACTAAAAGGGATTACGAATCGGGCTTATAATCTGAATATGTTAATTTTCAGTCATTATATTAATTTGTCAGTTTATAATTTCAATATAACAAACTTAAGTATAAATGGCAATTACGTAATGAGAGGAAGAAATGATTCCGAAATTCCTTTTCTCTCTCTTGTGTGTTATTCTTTCTCTAAACTTTTGCTCCTCTTTCACTCTTTTCCCCAATTTCTCATAAGTTCCCATTACATTGGTGCTTTCATTGCTTTGTTTGTACTATGGCTGAAAACACTACACTGTGTGATCTCACTACTCAGATCCATAATCATGAACAACAGTTTGTCACATTAGAGAGGACAATGGATCATCAGTTAGAAACTTTTGAAGTGGCACAGAACCAACGTTTTGAAGAGCAGAATCAGAGGTTGGAGAGTGTCAATCACCAACTCCAGGATGTTTTTGCTTTGTTGCAAACTTTGCAAACACAGTTTACTCAGATGGGTAACAACAACCAGACTGGGTTGTTAGGAGCTCCTCTAGGTCGCGTTTTTACTCCTATCCGTTCAATGAGGATGGATTTTCCTCGATTTAGCTCTGGTGATCCAGGCCCTTGGCTTTTTGCGGTTGAGAGGTATTTTCGCTATCACCATGTTCCTGATCACGATAGACTCGATTTAGTTTCTTTCAAATTTGGATATGACAACTTCTTGTTGGTTCGAAGCCTTATTTAGTAATGGCCAGTTTCCAGATTGGGATTCTTTTGTTATAGCCATCAACTAGCGTTTTGGACCGTCAGAATTCAAGGATCCTTTGGGTTCTCTTGCTAAATTGCAACAAACGGGTTCTGTCCTTGAGTTTCAATCTGCCTTTGAATTACTTGCTCGTCGTGTTCCTGATTTAACTCCGATTACTCGCAAGAGTTTATTCATTTCTGGGTTGAAACCCCATATTCGACGTGTTGTTTTGGTTCACCATCCAAGGGACGTCTCTGCTGCTTATGCTTTGGCCAAAGTTTATGAGGAACAATTTGCTAATTCTAAGCAATCCAAACCATGGTACAACAGACCCAATTCTTCCACACCTCCTATTGCTAATACCCCTATTTCTGCCCAACCCATGACCACTGTCCCACCTACTGTTCCACCTAAACCCCCCTTAACCTTGTCATCTTTACCTATTAAACGGTTATCCCTAGCTGAAATGCAAGCAAGCAAGATAAGAATTTGTGCTATAACTGTGATGAGCGATTTGTGGCTGGTCATCGTTGTAAGGGTTGCGCCACTCTTGTATATTTGGAGGGTACTGATATTGAGCTTCCAACCATTTCATCTGATCCGATAATGGAAGTTGCTACTGAGATTGTTGCTGATCCTTTTCCTGAGGATATTTCCCATGAAATTAGCTTCAATGCTCTTTTCGGACACCGTTCCGCCAACTCTTTCCGTTTACTCAATAAAATCGCTGGACAGCCAGTTCAAATTCTGGTGGACGGAGGTAGTACTCATAATTTTGTTACTCTCCGTATGGCTACACACCTCCAATTAACTCTACATGTTATACCTCCTTTTAAAGTTCAGGTGGGCAATGGAGATGCCCTTATATGTTCAGTTGCTTGTAGGGCAGTTTTAGTGGACATTCAATCTCATGTATTTATGGTGGATTTATATGTCATTGAATTAAAGGGGGGCAGATATAGTTTTAGGAGTTCAATGGCTTTCTACATTGGGCCCTATTATGACTGATTTCTCTGCTTTAACAATGTCTTTTACTCATGACAATGTACAGGTGCTCCTTCAAGGGGATGTTTCTGCACCTCCCTCTCATATTAGCCCTTCCCAATTACATAAATTGGTGACCCAGGATTCCATCTCCTCCTGCCTTATGTGCCTTGCTACCCCTGATTTTGCTTCACCAGTTTCGCTCAATGATTCTCTGCTTCTTGAGATTACTGCACTATTACAATCCTTTGAAGATGTTTTTACAGCACCAACTGCTTTACCTCCAGATCGTGACTATAATCATCGTATCCATCTTATTCCTGACAACAAACCGATACAGGTGCGTCCTTACCGTTATCCATACTATCAGAAGCAGGAAATCGAACATATGGTCACAGATATGTTGCATGCTGGCATCATACAGTCGAGTCATTCCCCTTTCAATTCATCGGCTCTTTTGGTCAAGACAAGTTTCCTATTCCTACAATTGACGAATTACTGGATGAATTACATGGGGCTACTATCTTTTCTAAGCTGGATTTACGCTCAGGGTATCATCATATTAGGATGCACCCAGCGGATATTCATAAGACAGTGTTTAGGATGCAGTAGTCGGGGTAGGCCAAACGAGAAAAATGTTATTTTGCCCAACTATTTATTCCTTATTTGGGTCATATCATTAGTGGCCAGGGGGTGGCACCTGATCCAGAAAAATTGTAGGCTATTAGGAATTGGCCTACCCCGACTACTGCAACTCAAGTGAAGGCATTTTTGGGCCTGGCTGGTTACTACAGGAAATTTATCAAGGGTTATGCTTCCATTGCAGCCCCACTTTCGGATCTTTTATCTAAGCAAGGATTCCATTGGACTTCAGATGTTGTCACAGCATTTGACACTCTTAAGCAATTGTTACTTTTTGCTCCAATTTTATCATTACCTAATTTCTCTGAGCCTTTTGTTGTTGACACGGATGCATCCGGGGTTGGTATCGGTGTCGTTCTATTACAGAATGAAAAACCAATGGCTTTCTACAGTCGAAAGCTCTCACTGCATATGCAAAAACAATCAGTTTATGTGCGTGAAATGTTCGCCATCACTTCTGCAATTGGCAAATGGAGGCAGTATTTACTAGGATCTCCATTCACTATCCACACTGACCATCGTAGTTTGCGTCACCTGATGAATCAGGTCATCCAAACCCCTGAGTAGCAACAGTTTCTCTCCAAAATGTTGGGGTTTAACTACACAATCGTTTACAAGGCGGGCAAGGCCAACATAGTAGTAGATAGTCTCTCTAGGCAGCCGGAAGGGGGCACAGCCAATCCAATACCCCAGTTACTAGCTATTTCGGGTCCTATTCTTACTACTACATATCAATTAGAGAGAGTTTACAAGTCTGATTCTTACTATACACATCTTCTTAACGAATTAAATTCTAATCCTACAACTTTACCTGAGTGGCGTGTCTGTAATGGCCTACTCCTTAACCGTTCTTGAATTTTCATTTCTGCTGGATCTTCTTTGATTGGCCATATTCTTCATGAGTACCACTCTTCGGTGCAGGGAGGACATTCGGGGATCCAAGGTACCATCCGCCTTATTCAACGCAATTTTACCTGGAAAGGATTGAGAAAAGATGTTAAAAACTATGTTAAAAATTGTGAACTTTGCCAAAAACTCAGGCCCCCCAATCATCCACCTTTGGGATTGCAACCATTACCATTACCCGAAACCCTGTGGTCTCATGTGAGCATGGATTTCATCACTCACTTACGATTATCAGCTGGGCACACTTTGATTTTGGTGGTTGTTGATCAGTTTTCCAAAGCCACTCATTTCATTCCTCTGTCATCCAACTACTCTGCTCCAAAAATTGCACAACTTTTTTGGGATTGCGTTGGCAAGCTGCATGGTCTTCCTGAGTCCATTGTCTCTAATCGTGACCCGATTTTTTAGGTGAATTTTGGCGCACTCTGTTTAAGCTGCAGGGTACACAATTACATTTTAGCTCAAGTTATCACCCGCAATCGGATGGAAAAACTAAACGTGTGAATCGTTGTTTAGAAAATTACCTTCGTGCTTTCTCTCACGCGCATCCAGCTACTTGGTCCAAGTTTCTGAGTTTGGCGGAATACCACTACAACACTTCCTTTCATTCATCAACGGGTATGACCCCTTTTCAGGCTATGTTCGATCGTACACCTCCTAATCTCTTAGCTTATTGTCTGGGATCTTCTTCCAATGAGGCAGTCGACACTACCCTTTCTGATCGATCATTCCTCATGAGCACATTAAAAGAAAAATTGTTCAGAGCTCAGCAGATCATGAAAGCACAGGCGGATAAAAAGCGTAAAGATTGGAGTTTTACACCGGGGGAATTGGTTTTGGTCCGCTTGCAACCTTATCGTCGACTATCTGTGGTTCGCCGCTCATCCCAGAAACTGGCCTTAAGGTACTATGGCCCCTTTGAAGTTATTGAACAGGTTGGCGACGTGGCTTACAGACTTCGTCTTCCTCTTACAGCGAATATCCATCCCGTCTTCCATGTCTCACTGCTTCGCCCCTTTCATCCAGGACACCACTACAAGATCCACCCTTTTTCCGTCTGGGTCTGCCAAGGATCCTTTACTCCATACTCCATGTGCAATAGTGGGTGAGAGACAAATTTGGCGCAAAGGGGAGCTTGTTCCACAGGTGCATGTACAGTAGACTGGCCTTCCACCCGCGGATTCGACTTGGGAGGATAAAACCATCGTTTTTTCTCAGCATTCAGCCTTGGATTTGGGAGGAAACAAAGGTAACTCTGTGATGGGAGCCTCAACAGGAACTAGGATTCCGGAATCTGACACAAAGGATTCAGACACACTTCCAACGTTGGACCAACACAACACAATGACATCTGCACCGTTGAAGTATTGTAAGGGGATACAGCTGGATTCTATTGACCAGTCTACGTCACCTCTTCCAGGCCCAGTTAGCACTTCTAGCAGCCCGTTGCGACTTGAGGACAAGTCAGGTTTTGCAGGAGACAGTGATGTAATGAGCACAAATACACTGCTAACCAGTAATAAGAACCAAAGGTCCAGGAGGAAGCCAGCCCCTTTCGAGGATTACATTTTGGGCTAAAAGGGATTACGAATAGGACTTATAATCTGAATATGTTAATTTTCAGTCATTATATTAATTTCTCAGTTTATAATTCCAGTATAACAAACTTAAGTATAAGTGACAATTACGTAATGAGAGAAAGAAATGATTCCGAAATTCCTTTTCTCTCTCTTGTGTGTTATTCTTTCTCTAAACTTTTGCTCCTCTTTCACTCTTTTTCCCAATTTCTCATAAGCTCCCATTACAGATGTTGTGGCGGTTCAGGTGGTGGCAAGGTTTGGGTACAAGGGGGTGGCTCGTGGGGCCCACTCGCTCTCGGTGGCACCCTCTGGGTATTATATGCTTTTTATTGTGCACGTGGGAGTTCCCAGTGCTGCGGTTTGTGTTCAGGTCAAGTAAGTGAGGCTTTGACTGCAGTGTTTGGAAGTTTGAAATCAGAATTATGGTTGGACAAAAAATGTGTTAAGTTTTTGTCTAAATGGTAATTTTTAGAATTTCATAGGGAAAATCGTGCATGGAAATTGCAATATTGAGTCATTCGTGTTCATGCATTTGGATGTATAGATTAATTAGAGGGGTAATTTTGAGGTTTAGACTCAGACACCACCTATTTCTTTTATGGCCTATGCTGTACATCTTTTAATTTCCCATTTCATGTTACGTTGGGAATTTCCTATTCTATATAAGTTTTTCTTTCTACATCCCTATTCTATTTAAGTTATTCATCAGTTTTTTGGTGAATCTTATTTTATCACTGAGTTTGTTTGTTTTTTCCTTCTTTCATCAGTTATTCATGATATGCTATTATCTCTTACTTAAACTAAGCTTTGATGATTACGACTACCCCGTAGGTGTTAGTCAAAATAGTAGTATATCTATTATCTACCCTTTTAATTTGTCACGGGTTCATTACTTGAAAGAGTTAAAGCCATTCTTAAAAATCAACTTTAATCTTCAGCACAAAAATTATACAGATACTAGGCAAAAACAAAAGACATCAAGTATACATATAAGTTTAAGGTAATGACGGCCCACGAATTTATAATCGTAATAACTATGATATTGGTATGAAGGCATTCTTTTCTTTAATGAAATATAGATACTTTAATATGGGCTGTATTATTTACGTCTTAAATTTGAAAATTCGTTAGCTAATTTTTTATATATAAAAAAAAAAAAAACATAAAGGTCACTGCAGGTCAATTTTATCAAGGGGGGAAAGCATAGTCATTGCAAATTTGCAACTATTAAAAGATAAGACGAAATTAGTACAAGTCAATTTTTATTGCTACATTACGGAAAATATAATACATTTTATTTATCGACTTCCAACAGAGAATGTTTTCTTACAATTGACAATATGGACTCTCTTTTTTTCTCTTCAAAAATTAATTCTGTTACCTTTCTATCATCTCAACAATCACCGGTTGAGATTGATCATTTTTTCCGAATGGATTAATATTTCTGACTTCTGAGAAGTAGGTAATATTATATGCTCCAAACTCATTCACATGATCCTTTTGCTACGACTTGGAAGATCCCGCAGTCATTGATAAACTCCTCACTGCAACCTTGACTACACCAACCACACTAAGCTGCCTCTTCTCAGGACTCAAACAGTGGCTATCATCGTTTTTATTGCTGTCTTCTATTTGAACTCCCACAAAGTATGCAACCTGAACAAACAGAGGATTCAGTGAAACTAAAACACTAACGTACCCGTGTCCTCGGAAGCTACTCGCTATGTGCAGGTAGAATTCAGTAACAGTCTATATAATTTAGTAGAATTTGTTCTCTGACCTTACTTTTACCAAAAGTTCACCATAAAAAGGGTCAGAATAAGTTGGTGTTGGTCTACATGTTGGACAATGATTTCCAGTTTAGCTTGTATACAACTAAAATAGAAGTGTAATAAATCATCAAATTCAAGGCACGTAAATGCGAAGGACAATCTCATGATGTATAGAGTATACACACTTAAAACCCGTATATGAAGCTGAAAGCATCTCTTCCCAAAGTGCATGCAATGTATCCGTGACTAAATTAAATAAACAAGACCCTTACTGATTGCATCCATGGGAAAACAAAATTCAGCCAATTAACTAATTATAGTTTGGTAACTCAAATTAAAAAGCCAGGTATCAAATAGGTAAACAAAAGACCAAATGTTCGCATGTGAAATTGTAATCAGGCACAAGAATAGACTTAAAATTATCCAAATAACTAAGACAGAATTGCGAATATATTTATTAAGGCATCAACTACAATTTCAGCTACATCACCAAAACTTTCAGCCATCAGATTATATCAATTCAATTCTAGAAGTGATAGATCTATAAGTTGAAGGTAGATGATGATACATCACCAAAACTTGCATAATACTTGCTGTAGTGCAATTTCTAATGAACAATTCTGAATACATTATAACATTTTGCATATCAGTTTACTGACTTCCTTGCTTGAAAGTTTTAGTTTTTTTCTTTTTTGTGGGGGATTAGTAAGAACTGGTAAAAAACAACCAAATAGAATCAGTTTTGTTACTATATGAACGATTACCTTCTTAACAACCTAGCCAGAAATACTAGTTACTACCACGTTAAAAATTATACCAAGCACACAGCAACAACTATGGACTCTTTGGTTCCACAAACCCAACTAATAGAAAACGATTATTCCAGACCAACAAATCACTTGCCATGCACAAGGAATGAGAAATTTCAGAGTTTAGAATCATAAAGGGGATACTTCAACAAACAACATAAAAATTTCTATAAATTTAAATATTGGTATGCATTACGACCTGACTGATTAGAATACTAAAAAAATTGGTACTGTCAAAGCAGCAAAAACAGTAGTTGTCATCTAATTTCCAATATAATGACCATAATCATGTTTGATTGTGTTAAAATTCTCTCTGCTGTCCAATCGGACTGAGGAAAACAAATGACTGACAGAGAATGAAAAACAGACGTTTAGGATTTATATTTCAGCTAGTAAATACTCTGTCAAGATTACCTTGCCAGAAGCATCACGAACGGGTGAGATATGAAGAAAATTCCAAAATGAGCTTTTGTCCTTCCTGTTAGTGTTGCAGAAAACTAATTCAGCATATTCAATAAATAAACTTCACAGCTTAGGCAGCAGAAACAAAAGTGAAGTATTAACCTGTAATTCAAAATACGTACTGTGCATGGTTGTTCTGTTTTAATGCTTTCCCTTATCTGAACGTAAGCAATAAGAGAAAGGCATAACCACACGGTCCATTCCCATTAGTCTAAGACTCTAAGTTACCAAATTATAAGACAAAATTAAAAAACCTATGGTTAGAAGAAGTGTATTACCAGATGTAATGTCAACGTATCAGTATCTGTTCCACCTAAAAATCTACAGTTGCGGCCCAAAACTTCATTTTTTGCATAACCTATCAAGTAACAGGATAATTGAAAACATAAGTAAATCTGAGCTATAGGTTTTATATCCTTACATCAGATGCCAGAATTTAGCTGTAAATGATCACGAGGCTCTTTTTAAGGCTAAGTTTGGATAATCAATAAACACTTTAAAAAAAGGCAAAATGAACCAAACTTCTTCCACGAGTTAAAATCAACTTATGCGTCAGTTTTTACTTTTTAGAGAAGCCAGATAAGAGAATTTCCATAAAAGTTGAAATGCATCGGTTGATATTAACTTGAGATGAAAACTTAATTCATTTAGCTTTTCAGAAGTTTATGTAAAGTTGATATAATGTATACAAGGTAACAGTTTTAGAACCTGTCAATTTCAAGAAGGCATCACTAGCATAAACAATAGGCATGTCTGGTAAACGCGGATTAGTTCTGCAAGGAAACTCAAAATCATACAAACAACAAATTAAGGGTCTGCGGAAAGCATAAGCTTGCGGAAAAGTAATAACAAAACTAGACATTTCCAACAACTCACAATACAAAGCTTTGTTTGATTCTACCAAGAGAAATAATCAAGGATGTGCTTAAAAGACCCACGTCAGGAATGCTGCATCTCTTTCGACACACCAATCTGCCCGTTGCCTCACTATAATGGGTTAGCACTGAAAATATATTGTCCATGGCATTAACTGCACTTTGCTTCTCCTCATCACTTGCCTCACACGGCTCTTCTCTCTCCAATTCTGCATCTCACAAAGCTAAAAAATCAGTAGAACCCAAACACTAGGACAATTACTGGGAGACCAAAATGGGCTATTACAATTCTGCATCAAATATAAACTGCATTTAATTTTTTTCTTTATTTAGCAAGTACAAGGATTAATAGGAAAAAGAAAAGGATATAGGAGGATTTAAAATTAGCACAAAACTTAGATACAGTTTTCTAAGTGCTTTTGATTTTGTTCTTGAATTAAAATTGGAGTTTTACTTTGTTATTCTATGTTAACTTTTAATGCAAACATAACGATTATCGAAATGAAACTCTAATATTGAGGATAAAACGTAAAGACAACGCTGCTTAAGTACTTTTAGTGTTGTTTATTAATCAACATTTAGAGTTTCATATGGTTACAGTCTATTTTGATAAACTTCTCCAAATTATTTCTAGGGTAAGAAAATTAGAAAAAAAAATTCTTCATAAGCTAAGTTTAACTCATGTTAATTTGTAAAAATTTTCTCGTATTAACTTATTTTTAACTATGCATAAATAAATTTTTTAGTTTATTGAAAAGTTCTTTTCTTCATTTTCTATCTTATTTACTTCTCTTAGACTTCCTTTCAAAGAGGTTTATACAAACAAGACCTTAATCAGAATAATAAAGGTATGTATTAACTATTAAAGGTTAAAATTCATTAACAAAGTGAGACTCCAAAAATTCTGATCGACAACCAAGTATCTGTTTGTTTTAAACAAATCTCGCATTTCAAGACACGTTTCAAACGTAATTTTACAGAGACAAAACTTTGGTGTTGAACGTTGCAAAATCAAACACAGCCTAACATAATCAAAAGCACGCATATCTACGTTTTGTCCTAAAATCATTTTTAATAATTATGCAACTAATCAATTATTAGGGATGGAGAACCAATGCTTAAGCACGAAGTACTCACTTCACTTGGGAAAAAAAATTAAATATAGCAATTTTAATAAAAATTAAAAAAATTATGTAATTTTCAAACTATTTACCATTGTATAGCAATTAATTACGCCTGAACCAGACTGTTCAAACAAGCACCAGCCAGGTGAAGCTCAGTCATGCCCCAGCCAGGCGTGACTCACCAGGTGGTGACACGTGTCATTTTGAGACACGTGTCATTTTGCGGCACGTTGTATATAAACTTTGGAAGGTCATAACTTTCGATTGAAATGTCCGATTGAAACAAAACTGGTGGCCACGCGTTAAAAATTGAGAGGAGAAGCTCTAAGTAAGTCCCAAAGGAGACTTGGTCAAAATTATTTTCCAAAAGATATCTCTAAGTACCTCAAAATTACGATTTAATTTTTGAACCTTCAAAAAATTTCTTAGTTTCTAATTTTTTATTTATTCAATTAGTGAATTGCATGCTATTTTTTATTTTTCTAATTACTTCTCTTAATTTTAAACTATTGACTTTAAATTGTTGTCCACAACTATAATTATATTTGCAACATAAAAGCTTTATATAAACACAATCATGATATGAAATGTATTTTTTATAAGTTTCTCTAATATAAAAAATTACCATGAAATTGTAGCAGTAAATATAACTACAATTTGAAATGAGTGACATTATAATTTTTTTTACATATTATTCCTGTATAAATTATTTACTCTTATACTAATACTAATATATAAATGAAAATATAATAATATTTTATGATATTTAATGATAATTTTTAAAAAATACTCAAAATAACTTTCATCACAATCATATATGATGGAAGCGTATTTTATGATTGAGTCATGTCCATCCTAAATTTTTATTAAAATTGTTATATTTTAATTTTTTTTTGCCCACTTCACTTTCATGAAAAACAAATGGAAGAAACAAACCTCTGACGTCAGGTTCCAGCACTTGCTCCAATGAACAAACGCGACCAATCTCCGCCAACGAATCCGCGCACACTTCCTTCCGACAGCACCTGAACCCGAAATCCCTCACTCCAGACCCTTCCTTTTTCTGAAGCGGCAACTGTACGGCAACATAGTGCACGACGGCGCCACCGTCGCTGCTGAAAACGGGGCAAACACGAAAAAGCATCCAAAACGGCGTGCCGTCTTTGCGGTAGTTGAGCAGAACGACCTGCGCGTTTCGCTCCTCTCTAACGGCCTCGCGAATTTCAATGACGGATTTTCTCGAAGTTCGTGGGCCCTGGAAGATGGCGGCGGGCCGGCCCAGGACTTCACGAGCAGCGTAACCCGTGAGCTTGAGGAAGCCCGGGCTGGCGAAGACGATGGGGTGGCCCGGGATGGAGGGGTCGGTGATGGTGAAGCTGTCAGGCAATTCGTCAAGCGAGTCGCGCGCGTGGCGCGTATAGCGCGTGTCGAAGGAACGCTGGATAGTTGTTGAACCTAGCTCCAGCTCCATCGGCATCGGCGTTGTTGGTGGTGGTGTTGTGTATTGTTCTTCTAGAACCTTCTTCGATGACGATTCTTCTTCTGCTTCTCGCCGCTGTTGTTCCCAATCCCATGTGAACTCGCGCTACTGCTGCTTCTTGTTCTACTTCTGGTGAATTATGGAGTCATGAAAACGACGGCGTTTATTGTTGCGGGAAGAAGAAGAAGAAGAAGGAGAATATCTGAGGGGAATTGTGGTGGTGGAAATGAAAGGTGGCCATTAACTGGTGTTTGAAATATTGGATGGAAAATGAAAGGGGGAATTAATTATGAGGGAGGAACTCGGAGGACAAGACAACGGAGTGTTGCACTGCCACAAGAGGAAGGAAGGAACCATTTCCCTACGCAGCAAACCGGAGTCACATAAATTTCTTTTATTTTTTTTTATTTTCTATATAAATAAAATTAAATATTGTTATTCTTTTTTAACTTTATACTTTTTCTCACTTCTTAAAAAATATTTAGAGTATGATTGGAAAGAATATTTTAAAATTTTAAAAAATTTAAAATTTAGGAAAATTAAAATGTATTAATTAAAAAAATTTATTTTCAAAATTCTATGTTTAAATAAAAAAATTAATTTTTTTCATTTTCAAAATTTTGTATTTGAATAAAGAAATTGAATTTTTTCATTTTTAAAATTTTAAATCTCATGCACGAAAAAACATGTGAGATAGGTATAATGAGAGTAGTGGATATCAAAGTACTAATATGTGATTAAGACTAAATAAAAAGTTGTGCGAGAACTTTTACAAAAGAAGATAATTCAATTTCTCAATTAAAAAAAATTCAAATTTCACATTTTTAATTGTTTAAAATTTCAAAAATTTAAATTTCTCATATAAAAAATTCAAATAATAAATTTGAAATTAAAAATTTTAAATTTCCTAATAAATTATCTTCCCCAAATAAAATTATTTATCCAAACACACTTTAAAATTCCTCCTTTCAACTACAATCTCTCCCATCATCGTCAACATTGTCCTCCGCACGATCAAGCCTTGGTAAATTATTAGAATCTTCGCTATTTCAATCTCATTTGGTTTTGAACTTACGAAGAACTTATGAATTGTGTGTTTTCCTATTAATATGTTGCCAACGATCTTTTCTTTATTATTCTACGTTATCTTTGGTTGCACACTTCGTTTTGTTATTCCAACATGATTGTTAATTTGGTTTCAACATTACTTGTTCAATTTGTTATGTTTAAGGGGTGTCTATGCCTAATTACTTAAGATACTTGACGTTGCGATTATGTTTGAGTAGTGAATTTTGTTTTAGTTTTTCTATGACAAATGTAAAAGTTTTATATATTTTGAAACAAATTGAAATATGTAGGCCAATTTGTGACTTAATTATTCAATCGTTGATTTATTAATCTAGTACCTTAACTAGTCAAGTAGTTATCGTGGACTTTTTCATTTTAATGAGATTCAAATTCTACCAACTTCATGTGCGCTGTATGGCTATGCTAATTATGTTGTCCTGATAATTATAAAAATTGATTTTGTTAAAAAGAAATGAGATGTTACTAAAAAAGATATATTTCAGTCCGTGCTAGATTTGTTTTCTTAAGTTTACGAAAACTATTAATTTCTCTAATCATTGTACCGCAGTCTGAAACGAAAATTATCTTATTTGAAGACAAACAAAACCAACCATAGTCTTTATGTGAGTACATGAATTATTAACAATAAAGTGCAAGATATTTTTAAGTTATAGCAGGATTTCAAGTCAAGTAAATGGACCAGTGAAGCAATGTACAACACAAAGAACGGGAAATAGTCAGGCAAAGCCGCAACCATACCTTTGCCATTTTGCTTTGTATACAAAACCCGGTTTCTCACCAGTCATTATCCATTAACAGCAACGATTTTTTTTTCAGGTCATAGATTTAAGCAACTATTTTGAGTTTTACAATGAAAGAGGGGGAAAAAAAGAAAGAATTGGAAAGTAACAACTAACAAGTCCTTGAGATGTTATTATTAACTAATAACTCTGGTACATTTCAAAACCATGGGTTCAGCCACGGGTGAAACGGTTTCAAGTTTCACTTTTGAAAGACAACAAGGGAAACTAACTAACAAGTAACAAATCAAAGTTGGCTCTTACTATATTCTTATCCAATCCGCGTCATCACTTAGTAGACATAACTTTTTGTTTTGGTAACGTGTGAGTTTCGCTTTGATTAAGATGAAGTGGTTGGGTTTCTCGTGGCAGAGCCACGCGTAACGGATACTACTAGACAGATGGCGTCTTGGGTTTGGACTACTGTGACTTGTGAGTGAATAGTCCTAAACATTGAATTCTCTCTGGTTTTTTTATTTTTTTAGTGGGATAGAGTTTGATTGTGTGAAAAAAAAAAAAGAATAAAAAAATTGAGAAGAAATATTTAAATTAGAATAAAAAAAAAAGTGTAAGATATACACTATTTTTTGAAAATTTACTCATAAATAGTAATTCTTTTCCCGCATTGAAACAAACACTTGGAGATTATTGTGTGTTTAAACTTTTAACTGTGTTGAATTTTCCTACTATACCTTTTCAAAATAACTGATGTCTAAAAGTGATATAGTTCAGAACTTATGATTAAGAATTGTGTGAATTGTTGTAGATTTTTTTTTATGGTTAATTTTAATTCTTTTGAATCAACAAAAAATTGATGTTTTAGTTTTCAAAAAGATATTTTTTGTTTTCAATAAAATATTAAAACTTTTATTTTAAATTTTCTAAAAAATTTACATCAATTTAATGATTTTTGAAGTTATGGCGATGAGCAAGGCACTAGCATACAAAATTAGCACAAGAATTTGAAGTTCATAGACTTCAAAAATGCTAGTTAAGCATCATTTCATAAACTTCAGAAATGCTAGCAAAGCATCATTTCATAAAATGACCATTTTGAGACGAGACTCACAGAGTAGGGACAATTTTTAACTGATACTGTGTTAAATACATTTATTTTAAATAGTGTGTTTAGTAGAGATTATAAATCACTAGAAAGCATTAGTATTGTTTGAAACTTAATAGAGATATGATAGAAGACACAATTTGCAAGGTTTTTAAAAGTGGAAGGCAAAATACATCAAAAGAATTTGTTGGAAACAAAATATGCCAAAAAATAAAGTTCATGACAAATAGTCTAATTAAGCCTAAATATTTAATTATACATGTTTCTATGTAAAACATATTTATCAATTTAATGTTCTTCGGATTCGTGTGTGGCTAAGAGACCTATGGGGTAACCTAGTTGGAGTTGTCCCTGTCCCTCTCCTATCAATCTGAATTTTATATAAAAAAAAAAAAATAATCGAACAAACTTAGTTCTTTTGTCAATTTAAAATCTTGTTTTCTATTTAAATAGGGGAAATTTACAATAAATTTGAGAAGTGAAATTTTTTTAAAATTTAAGTTATAAAAATATTAATAAATTTTGAAGAATTTAATATAATACAATATTTTTTTTGCTGCAATAAAATACAATATTAAAATTTGAAAAGAAAGAAAAATTTGTTTATTTATTAGTTTCGAATAAATTTAATGTTTTAATTAGTAAATTTTGAGCTAACAAAAGCTTTTAATGAATCAAAAGTGCCAAGTTTTTATACACAAAGTCAATATTTAATATTATTCATGCATTTCGTGACCTTTTATAAAAAAAAATGTTCTATCTATTATTTCTTTAATCAATATCCTTAAGCATTTATTTGTAGGAACCCAAAATAATTTAATTAATTCATTTTA
>PYAF01001746.1:460455-482001 GCA_007407185.1 Glycine tomentella | reverse complement strand
TAATTTAATTAATTCATTTTATGAAGACTTTGATATAAAAAATAGGAATTTAAGAGTTTTAAGTAAAAGATAAAAAAAAGGAAGGGATTTAATTGTTATAATTTTGAAATTTTAAAGATGAAATTTACTCAAAAAACTGTTGAAAGACCATTATGACACATTAATTATAATAAAGAAATTAAAAGTTATACTAAGTAAGTAATATACCTCTTTATTATAAATTTGAATTTTTATCCTTTTTAAGTTAAGGAAAAATATTTAGTCCTTGTCTTTTCGGTCAAACTTAGCTTTAGTCCTTGTACTTTCGTAGTAATAAATTTAGTCATCTAACTTTTAAAAATATATGAATTTAGTTTATGTTCAATTTTGTAGTGGTAAAAAATCATAATTAATTAAACGTTAAGCTGAAGATACACTAAATTCACATCTTTAAAAATTTGAAGACTAAATTTATTATTATAAAAGTAAAGTACCAAAATCAAGTTTGAATAAAATTTCAAGAACCAAAAACACATTTTCTATTAAGTTAATGAATTATTTTTTGAGTATTTAAATATGTTAATTTTATTTGTTTATTATTATCAATTATGATTACTTAAGTTTACTTCCAATTTTAATTTGTTGTAATTTTTACATCTTAATACATTATATATTTTTAAATATACAATGATAATAATAAAGTTTGAACTTAGATCTTAATGTAAATTATTTAAATTACTCACTACTAGGTGGATCCTAGTAGGCATTCTTGATACATTATACAAAAGTGAGGGTGTTTTATTAGATAAATATATTTTAAAAAATCTATAATCTTAGTCAACCACAATTACAATTTTTTTAAAAATAAATTTTGTATAATACATCAATAAAAATAATACATTTCAATTCAAATAATTTACATATAATATTTTAATTATAGAAGCTTTATTTTCTAATTTATTAATATTTAATATAATAAGACATTCATTATTAATAATAAAATTATTTATTGTTCTCTTTAATTTATAAATTTATTTAAATTAAAATTATCTATATAATATATACAAAAATCGTTAGCCAGTAATGTTTTTTATATTATAAAGATACTACTATAAGGCTGGTGTCTCAAATTACTGCCACTTGTTGCTTCATTGGCAAGGAAATTTCGAGCTTTGCAACATTGTCCATCGCCAACCGCCACGTGTGCCTTTTAGATCACTAGTTTTTAGTGGGATTGGGAAGTGCACAAGGGAGCTTCATTATGTGTCATGTAGTGAGTTTTTTTTTTCTTTTGGAATCTAGAATGCACTAATTTTAGTAATTCCGAAGAAGAGCCTATAACTACAAAATATAACAAAACACTTCAAGCTAGTTTTGTGTTTAGCGCTAGAACAAACATAGTACAAATGAAAATATCAAATTCTAACTTGCTTAACATGGAAATGTAGTGCCTTATAATTTTAAGGTGTTGGTTGAGTGTAACTAAATAAAATATCATTTGTTAAGTTGTAGGTTTGAGTTTTTAGGGACTTTATACGTACTTGAGGGTGGTTCCCTGATCCTGTACCAAGCTTTAGGTTCTCTTTAAATGTAGTTATTGAGTTTTGAATTAGTACTTTTATTATTTGATTAATCTTACCTCTGTTTTGTAGTTTAGGAATACACTCGATATAGATTCTTAGTGGGTGGTATGTAGTTCTCCTCTCTTTTTTTCTTGGTATAATATCTTGGATATTGTAACACCCAATATTTTATATGTCGTCTATTTCTTAAATTTATTTTTGTTGTTAACGTGGGTATTATGAATGTACACACATTTTCCTCTAAATTTGGATGGTTTAATCTTAATAAATTATGGAAAAGGTATAAAACTTAAAGAAAATGCTATTGTTTATATATTATCCACATGTTTGGAAATGCATTTGAAGCCAATGGATCTGTGTATGCCAGATGCTACATTATGTAGCTTTTATGTCATTTTTTACCTATGATGTGAAAATTAAAAGTGAATCAATTTTAATTAAAATTGATGTACTTAAATGGGATTAATTAATTTTCTTAGTTAATTTTTATGTAACTTTTATGTCAATTTATTTAAATTTAATTCTTTTATATTATTTTTCTAATTTACAAAACAAATAATAATCCTTCAACTCTCTTCTTTTTCCATAAATATTTCTGAGATGAGATTTGATCCCAATCCTTAAGGTCAAAATTTGGCTTAGAACTAACTGCTTTGACAGGAGCAGATGGAGTGATCTGGTTTGCGGTAATGATGACATGGAGTAACTTCTGAAATTGCCAAAGGAGAGTAACTGAGAGCTAGATGATCCAGAAAAATTGGATCTCTGAAAGGAGCTACCAATTCCTGAAATTGAAGTTAAATGAGGAGGAGATGGCGGGTAAGTTGAAGGCCTCCCATTATCCAATGGAAGTATCCAATTTAACAGCTCTGCACATGAATCCTGATTTTCATCCACCTTGATGTTGGGAGATTTCAAATTGAAGAATTTCTATACAAGGATCTCTAAGAAAATTAACACCAACATGCACCTGTAAAACAACCTGCATCCTTCCACATAGGAAAACTGAATTAGATCAATAATCTGAGTAATTTGAGATAATTAGATTTCCAAATCATAAAAAATGGTTTTTGAATATTGAAGGATAACAACCCAGAAGTCAAGAAGTCATGTAGAAAGCATTTCTTGATCAACTAGGATTTCGCTAGCAAAAATTCACAAATGCCTTCGAAGGCATTAAAGAGGCAAGAACTAAACACCACTAAAAGATATTTAAAATTTAATAAAAGGAAATGTTCAATGAAAAGAGACTAAGGTGAAAGCATCCAGAAGACAGTTTGAAGCAACGAATCCCCGGTAGATATACTAGATAAGCCAATGATGATGTAATTACATAAATAAATATACCCACAATAGCATGTCCAAGAATCATATACATAGAGAAATTTTATGATCCAAATACTCCAGACAAAATATAAAGATTCAGATGTTGTCTATACTGTTAAACACTGAATCAAAGCAGAACATACAATAAAGCCATTCCACAACCTCATCCAAATGCACTAACATGTTTATATTCTAACTAAAAGATTCTCCATGTTTCACTACCAATAACAAGAACAGCAAGTGAATTGAACTGCATTCTTGCATGCCTTGGTTCACTAAAAGCTATTTCTAGTCTTATAGAAGTAAGAACAAACTATGTATTGGTATGGATTATTTTATGGAAGAAAGAAATTTCATAACAGAGAAGAGGGAAATACAACTAGAGTGAGGACAAGATATTGTCCAAGAAAAAACCTAGATACAAGAGAAATGTGTAAAAACAAAACGATGTGCTGAACACCAAAGAGGCCATAAACATAATTATATCTCCAAGTTTAGTGGCAACAAGACATTCTTAATAAAGTAAGCATGCCAACCCAAACTACAGATTTGGATTCTCTAATCTGCACATTATTCATTACAAATAATTGATTACAAAACCATATCTTAATCATTTCCTCTGTAGTATGGATGAAAGCAACATCGTAAAGAAATTATACAGTATGCAGAATAGTAACTTACACACACAAAAAATAATCAAATAAACGATATAAAAATATAAAAATATTAAATATAGAAAATAAATTAAATAAAATAATATGCAAAAAATATAGAAATATTAAATAAATAATATAAAAATATTAAAGAAAACTAAAAAGCAAAACATACATTAATTAAATAATTAAAATAAACGACTTTTAAAAAAAAAACTCTCTTATGCCTTTAAAGTCATGTTGGAAAAAAAATTGTACGATTTCAATAAAAAAAAGTGGTAATTCAGCTTATGACTTTCAATTAGAAATCATAGATTATCCAAGAGCTTAACCAAATTAAATATCTCCTTCCAGTCACAAGGGTTAGTATTAAATGGTTCCAAGACTTTCTACTGTTGGGAGTTGTTACGAGTAGAAACGTGAAAAACATTCCTGTCTTGTTTGCTTGGGTTTAATGTTGTTTAGGTGTACTTTCACTACAAGACAACTTGCATGTGAAAGTTATAAGATTGATTTGATGGTAAAAAGATAAGGAAAAAATAGAAAAGCTGGTGAATTCAATTCTCCTTATTAACAAAAAATTAACAATTTACTAATAAAAAAATATGACAACTCCAATACTCCAAAACCTTGTCCAATAAGATAGATGAAATTGCGAAGCAGCATAAGTACATAACTAATTAACTACCCATTCATTATTTCAAACCAACTATCCTTGTTTTAACTGCTATCAACATTTTGATCTGCACGATGAATGATGATCTTCCAATATCGGATTTTCAAAGATACTATATAGATTTCGGGTGAGGAATGCCTCGAGCAGAACATGCAAAACTTGATAGCAGAGGAGCTGTGGAAACCTCATATTGATGAATAATATTTAAGTAAAAATTCTTTTGCGTATTAGAGGCCAAATTGTTGATTTAATTACATCCAAAGTAGCATTTGACATATTGCTAGAACAGAATGGAAAAAGACCATTTTGTTCTCTTTGGTTTTGCCTTGTCATGGGGAAACAAAGTATTTTACTATGACATCACTATAATACAAGATATCCCAACTAAGTTGGCACCACAAATATTAAAGATCTAAGACACATACCAAGAAAGAATACTTTGGCATGTGAACATATCAAAATAGAACATTATGATGTGTTCTATTCTGTTTGATTCTGCTTTTATTTAGTGAAATCAAAATATACATTTTTTAATCTGAAATCTTGTTCTATTTTATTCTTAAAATCGACCAAATATAAAATAGAACTCACATGTTGTGTGTGTTTTTTTAACACTGTCAAACATTACCTTATTAAATGTGTGTGCTTCTATTATTGTGCAAAGGCCCCTAAACAATAGCAACAAATCGAGACAAAGATTCCCATACTGTCTTCAAGCAAGGGTTCCAAGCCATCGGGAACAGCTCAAGATTGTATAAACCCATAAGTGTGTGTGTGAAGCAAGCAAGGAATCCTGCTACATGGTTTGCCCAAGGATATTTAACCATGAGTAAAACGCTCCTTAAATCTAGAGTTCAAGTTGATCCAATATCAAGTTTTTATGTTAAAAAAAACTCATAATTAACAATCAACTTTTATCATAAAAAAATATCGTAAAACTCGTGTCGTGTCGCCACATAAACAGTTTTTGCAAATATTATTATTATATAGAGGATTAGTTGTGTCAATAAGATTTTTACTCATTGACTCCACCAGTTAAGCACTTCTCACCACCTTTAGACAAGTGAAAAATTGTCTTAATAGGTTATTATTATTAATTGAGAGAATCGTCGACATACTGAACTAATAGAGATCTGTACAACATGAAAGGATAGACAACTACCTAATAACAACAAAAACCAACAAAAAAAAAAAGACCTACATATTTTCCCACCTTTTTATAGTCAAATTTAAATTTCACCATTTAAAGGACTTCATATTCATCGGGCTTCATCTTTCAAAATCTTACTAAAATAGTTGCTATCTTGCGGTTTAACATAAATAAAGCTTATGAATTTGATCATGCATGACAAAACCATGAATTAAATGTGAAACAATATTAATGTTGTCTTATGCATCTCACGTACCTCACAAACCTTTGTCAATATGCTTTGTACTTGAATGCATTATTGGATTCTTTGATATATTTATAGCACTTGTATTGTTACATAACAGAGGAATTTCATTCAATTCTACTCCATAATCTTGCATTTGTTGTTTTAGCCACAAGCTTTGTGCACAACAACTTCCAACTGAGATGTATTCAGCTTCAGCAGTAGATAATGCAACACAAGATTGTTTTTTGCAATGCCATGAGATTAATGAACTTTCTAGAAGATGACAAGTGTCACTTGTACTTTTTCTATCTAATTTGCACCCTGCAAAATCATAATCAGAATAACCAATAATATTGATAGAAGCACCTTTAGGATACCAAAAACCAACTCTAGGTATAGCTTTGAGATATTTAAGAATCCTTTTTACAACAGTAAGATGAGACTCTTTAGGATTAGCTTGATATCTTGCACATAAGCAAACACTAAGCATAATATCAGGTCTACTAGCTATCAAGTAAAGCAAGGATCCAATCATTCCTCTGTACCTAGACTCATCGACTTTCTTTCCACTTTCATCTGAATCAAGATATGTTGATGTAGCCATGGGAGTTGCAGCATTCTTGCTTTTCTCCATCTCAAATTTCTTGATAATTTCAAGACAATACTTGAATTGATTGAGAAAGGTTTCATTCTTCATTTGCTTTACTTGAAGTCCAAGGAAGAATGTTAGTTCATCCATCATTGACATCTCAAATTCTTTCTGCATAGCTGATGAAAAATCCTTACACAACAAGTGATTAGTAGAACCAAAAATTATATCATCCACATAAATTTGAACCAATAAGAAATCATTGTCATGTCTTTTGATAAACAAGATTTTATCAATATTGCCCCTTATGAAAGATTGTTCAAGCAGAAATTTGCTTAACCTTTCATACCATTGTCTAGGACTTTGTTTCAAACCATAAAGTGTCTTTTTCAGTTTATAAACATAGTTTGGATGTTTGAAATCAGTAAAACCAGGAGGTTGTTCAACATATATGTCCTCCTCAATGTATCCATTCAAAAATGCACTTTTAACATCCATTTGAAAAAGTTTGAAATCCATGAGACATGCATATGCAAGTAATAACCTGATTGCTTCCAATCTTGTAACTGGAGCAAAAATTTCTTCATAGTCTATGCCCCTTTCTTGGTTATAGCCTTTAGCCACTAATCTAGCTTTATTTCTGAATATGATTCCACTCTCATCAAGTTTATTTCTAAAAACCCATTTTGTGCCAATGGGTTTAAGAGATGAAGATCTAGGAACAAGTTCTCAAACTTCATTCCTCTTAAACTGATTGAACTCATCATGCATGGCATGCATCCAATGTTCATCATTCAAGGCTTGATCAATGTTCTTAGGTTCAATTTGAGAAACAAAAGTCATATCACAGCATAGGTTCTTTAATGAGGATCTAGTAGATACTCCCTTTGAAACTTCACCTATGATGTTATCAAGTGATAAATCTCTTGTTGTTCTCCAATCTTTAGGTACTTGAACAGAGGTTGATGGACCTTCTTCAGCATTAGGTTCATTCTTCTCATTGATAGATATTTTCTCAAACTGAATGTTCTGTTCTATTTGACCTGCATCTTCATCACAAACTTTTTTTTCTTTTGAGGGGTTAGATTCATCACAAATTACATGGACAGATTCTTTTATGCACATGATTCTCTTGTTGAAAACTTTATATGTTTTGCTTTGTAATGAATATCCAAGAAATATGGCTTCATCAGCCTTTGCATCAAACTTTCCTAGTGATTCATTTCCATTATTTAAAACAAAGCATTTGCAGCCAAAAGTTCTTAAGTGAGAAATATTTGGATTTTTCCCTTTATATAACTCATAAGGGATTTTCTTTAAGATAGGTCTTATGAGTAATCTATTTAAAGTATAACAAACAATGTTCGCTGCATCAGCCCAAAAATATTTTGGTAAATTTGTCTCATTTAGAAGTGTTCTAGCACCTTCTTCAAGTGATCTGTTTTTCCTTTCCACAACACCATTTTGTTGGGGTGTTCTTGGAGCTGAAAAATTGTGGTTAATTCCATTTTTCTCACAGAATTTTTCAAAATGTTCATTTTGGAATTCTCCACCATGATCACTTCTAATTGAGATAATTTTACACCCTTTTTCATTTTGAACAAGTTTGGCTAATTTTCTAAAAGAATGGAAAGCATCACTCTTGGATTCCAAAAACAAAGTCCAAGTAAATCTAGAGTAATCATCTACAATAATCAGTCCATAGTAATTACCCCCTAAACTCATAGTTCTTGAAGGACCAAATAAATCTATGTGCAAAAGTTCAAGTGGTCTAGAGGTGGAAACAATGTTTTTTCTTTGAAAAGATGTTTTGGTTTGTTTCCCCTTTTGACATGCATCACATAGTTTATCCTTCTCAAATTTGAGTTTTGGTAAGCCAATGACTAAGTCCCTCTTAATGAGCTTATTCATATGATGCATATTGATATGACTAGCTCTCCTATGTCATAACCATGTTTCATCTAATTTACTCATTAAGCATGTGATTTTGTGAAATAATGCATGATCTATAGAAAGCAAGTAAACATTACCTTTCCTTTTGTCAATGTAAATTACCTCTTTACTCTTACCATCACAAATTAAACAGCGATCTTGATTGAAGGAAATTTTATAGCCTTTGTCACATAATTGGCTAATACTAAGTAGATTGTGCTTCAAGTCTTCAACATAGAGTACATTGCTGATTTTGGTATTCAAGCTATCACCAATGCTTCCTTCACCTATGATTTTTCCTTTGTTGTTATCTCCATAAGTGACATAGCCCCCATCTTTAAAAGTAAGATTTTTGAGCAAGGACATATCACCGGTCATATGTCTTGAACATCCACTATCAAGATACCATAGAGAAGAGCTTGCTCTAAGACATACCTACAAAAGGAACAAATTACTTCAAAGGAGAAGGTACCCATTTGATTTTGGGTCCAAGTGGGTTAGCTGTTTTCTTTTTCTTCTCTACCCAAATGCATTCACCATTTGGGACATAAAACCTTCTTGCAAAACAATGGTAAGCTGTATGACCTCTTTCCATACAATAGTGACAAGTTACAGCCTTATATGAGTTTCTTGAAAACCTTTTTTGATTGAATCTTGACCTCTTCTTTTTCTTCTGTTTTGGAGGTACAAATGTTATCTTTTGGACATTTTTAAAGCTCTTTTTATACCCAAAACCAGAAGTATCACCAAACTGTTTTTGGGCACTCAATATGTCATCTAAATCACATTTTCCTTTATTGAGTTTTTTCAAGATGTCAATTAGTTCTTGGTTCTTTGAAACAATATGCAAATATTTTTCTTCTTGATTTAATCTATATTCATCAAATACTTTTTGCAGCATCTCATATTTGTCACTAGATGTAGAGGAAGAGGTACAAACACATCCATTTGATTTGTAACTTGAAGTAAGTTTTTCATTTTCTTTCTTCAAGTTGCAAACTTCAGTTTGTAAATCCATTATTTTAGCAAGATGATCCTCAATACTCTTTTAAGCTTATTATTTGATTTAGCCAGTTTTTTGGCCTCTTTGTGCATTTCTTGAAAAGCAAAAATAGCTTGATCAAGTTCAGAAGTTACCTCATCATCTTCATTGATAATTGAGGTGAGACACATGTTGGCTTCTTCTAATTCAGTAGAGGATTCAGAGGTTGAAGATTCATTGTCCTCCCAAGCAATGTATGCTCTTCTTGGCTTTGTTTCCTTCTTGCCTTTGCTGTCTTGTTGTTGTTTCTTCAAGTAGATTGAGCATTCTGATTTTATATGGCCAGGTTTACCACACTCAAAACAAGAAAAGTTGTTGTCAACCTTCTTGTTGTTGCTAGAGCCGTTGTTGGTGGAATTGTTCTTGTTGTTTCTTGTAAATTTTTTGCCCTTGTTCTTCTTAAGGGATTTGTTGAACTTCTTCAAAATCAAGTTCATGCTTTCCTCATCTTCTTCATCATTAGAGTCTTCCTCCTTCTCCACCTTAGGTGCTGCAGTTTTCAGTGCTATTCCTTTGCTTTTTCTTTCTGCATCTTCACCAAAGGTTAGTTGTGATAATTCAAACTCATATTCAAATAACTTACCAAAGAGGGCAGCCATGGTCATTTTCGAAAGATCTTTGGATTCTTTGATGGTTGTCACTTTTGGTTGCCAAGCTCTAGTGAGGCACTTCAAAATCTTGATGTTCAATTCTTCAGCATCAAATGTTTTTCCAAGACCCAAGAGATGATTCACTATATGTGTGAATCTTGTTTGGAGCTGAGAAATACTTTCATTTTGATTCATCTTGAACATTTCATATTCATGAATCAAGGAGTGTTTCCTTGATCTCCTTACTTCCTCAGTTCCTTCATGGGTGATTTCAAGCATCTCCCACATCTCTTTGGCACTTGTACATCTAACAGTTTTGAAAAATTCATTAGAAGAAAGGGCAGGAGTTATCATGTTCTTAGCTTTAAAATCATACTGAACAATTCTTTTTTCATCATCATTCACCTTATCCCAATCCTTGGAAATCATGTTATTATCTACCACCTTGATGGGCAGCCTAGGACCCTTTTCTATAGCATTACATGCTCCTGGATCATTGATGCCTTTGTTTGCTTGAATTGCACACGATGGAAATCTCTTTAATAAGATATATCTATATATATATATATTTGATCCCGTCTATGATTTTTTATTAATAAATGTTAATTTTATTATTAGAAAAAAAATCAAATTTATAATTGTTTTTATTATTTCATTTCTCTTAACGTCTAAGTTACCTTTTATATATATTTGAATCCATTGCACTTGGGATTTGTATATGGATATTTCTCATTACTATTATATTTTTGTGACCCTTTGGTAGATGCTACTTTCTCCTTTTCTTGGTACTACTCTTTCCATTTCTCCTAATACCTACTCACTCACTTTTTACCTTCCTCACTTCCTACATTTACTATTATTCATTTCTTTTCCTTAATTCTCATTTTCTTAGCTCTATTCCTTGAGACAATCCTGGATTGCTTGGCTCTACTTCCTAGTTTTATCAGATCCTTTGTTGGAGCCAACAATCATGCTCTGTCTCCTGGGGGCTTTGCAGTCATCTTTCTGACTTCTAGTAAGTTTATGTCTTCTATTTCTACAATATTAAACGACTATTATCACTATCTTTTATTGCATTCTCATAATTGTTAATGCTTGTTACAAATTATGTGTCTTGATGCAGTTCTTAATTTAGCCTTCGCCTTCAGTCTTCTTTGTTTCGTAGTTATGCATGTATCTCTTTTGCTAAGCAACACAACTTCAATTGAGGTAATCCAATACATTCTTATTTTCTCTTTTTACTGTATATGGTAATGTTGTTGTTAACTTGTGCCTCTTCTCATACGAATTATGTCAACCTATTACTGGAATAGCAACTCAAGCATTCACATGTAAGAAGAAGCCTAACTAAAATACACTCCAAATGAGATCTTATTTTTGAGAAAAATTACAAAAGATCCTTTGATTGGGGAAAAATTGACGACAACTTGACATGTGGCAATCTCTGGAATTTAAACAAGAAGAGTGTTAAACCTTATTGGAATCACATTCAGCATGATTATTGAAATCAAATTTAAATATATTATTTATTTATTGTTTTATTGATTGAATGGTTTTTAATTGTGATAGGGTGATGCAAGGGAGTGGTTTTAGTGGGACAATTCTTTGTGGAGTTTCATTTCTAAACAATCTCACTTACTTGTTAGTATGGTGTTTTGATTGCAACCAAGGTTTCAAAATTTAATTTAATTTGCTCTAGTGTATCTTCATCGTGCTCTAGTGTATTATTATTATTATTATTATTATTATTATTATTATTATTATCGGTAAGAAATAATTTTAATTCATTATTATTGAGGCCACCATTGATAATTCATTATTTTTTTGAAAAACATTGATACATTCTATGACGGTTCTATGAAAAAAAATGTCTTAGAAAGTCTACATTCTAAGACGATTTTTTAGAGAATCGTCTTAGAAACACTATTTTTTTTTCAAAAACAACTTTTAAGACGGTTCCTTGGAAAAACCGTCTTAGAAAGTGGACCTTCTAAGACGATTTTTCTTAGGAACTGTGTAACATTCTAAATTTCATTTATTTAATTTCTTAACTACTTAATTATTTATTTTATGTTATATTTTTATTTTATTTATATTTATATTTTATTCTTTTATCTTTCAAACTAAATAAAATAAAATGAAATTTCGGTAGACACCAAAAGAAGTTAACAAAAGGAACGAGATATAAACACACATCATATTACATGCCTTGTCTATTTTACATTACCATATTCATACTAACTATATCTGACATTCCATATGTCATAGTACTTCAAACATTTTTTATTTAAGTACAAAGTTTTTCAGCCAGTATTCAAACATAGTCTTCGATACTATCTCCGTCACTGAGTACAATGATGGGTTCGATAACCGGGTTTGGATACATAGGAGCAAACTGAGAGAACGGATCGCCTGGATCAAACTCTTCACTAAACACCGAGATTGGAAAATGGGTACCGAAGTAAATATGAGCACGCAGTACAGGCTGCATAGTTATTACATAACGGTTTCTAACTTCATCCACATACTAGGCAATATCCAGTGCATCAAGAAATATTATGATTGAAGCCATCTAAAATAAAAATAAATCTAGTGAGAAAAAAATTTCTCAGTAGGCAAATCTAAACCACCAAATAGGTTAGTAGGTTATGAAATAAGACAAAACTAATTCATCAAATAATTTAATAGATTAGTAAATAAATTAATATATCTGAGCGAATGTGTAAAATGAATGTATGAATGCATGGAATGAATGCAATGATCACAGGTGCATATGGCCTCTACATATGTACATTATGTAGGAATGCTGCGGCCGTCTTACGCTAATCATGCATGAATTTTCATGTATTAGCACCTGATCTCTGGTAGTAGCATAGGCCCGGTCTTCAAAACTCGAATCAATCTCATAAATTCATAGATCCGTTCTGGAAACCCGAATCATTCTCATTCATACCACAAAATTCATAAGATAAGGAAAATATTCCTATTCTGACAAAAAGCAAGGTAGTTAATAATTAAGTATTCTTCTTTCCCAAGCAAGGTAGTCAACAGTTCATACCTTGTTCACATAAAATTTCACCAACTAAAATAAATCTATTTAACCTCTACGGGATGCCGATTTTTAGTGGTATAATAATTGTAGCTAAAAACCCGGTTGGTGACATAATGAGAATAATATATATATATATATATATATATATATATATATATATATATTTTAAAACACAGCTTGTTATAGCAAAATATAGTACTCAGAATAATCGTACTCGTATTACTTATAGTCTATGAGGTTTACTTGCGGTTTAACCAGGTTTATTATATATATATATATATTTATATATCTCTCTATATATGTATTTATAAGTATATATATATATATATATATATATATATATATAAAAGACATTAAATAATTACTTAAGTACTATAGCTATATATATATATATATGTGTATATAAGATAACTATTTACATATTATAGCTATATATATATATATATATATGACATTAAATAAATTCTTAAGTACTATAGCTGCTTACTTGGAAGGGCCAAGGTAAATATGGATATATAAGGAGGAAGCATTACGTGGAAGTAAAGCTTACAGGATGCTGGAATCCATATATATATATATAAGCATGGTATGGCATAGGTACAGAGGTGCTTCTAAATGTAAGGATGGCTAAACTACATGCACGTGGTCAGGACTGCTGGGTTCTATTTATTCCTTATGAGTCAAGATGTATGTGTATAAATACCCTAAAGAATAATTACTGCAGTATCTACGGACCGATATGCATGAATAGAGATATCTAAACTATTATCATAAGTGTGCCGAGATACTCTTCGTAAGTTTCCTTCATATATATATATATATATATATATATATATATTATCTAGGTTGCCGCATCTTGCTAAAAATTCACAATATCCTATTTATGGTAAAACTTCAATCTTTAACTAATTAACGGTTAACCATGGCCTAATAAATACATAACTTACTCGTAAATTTTAGTTTCAAATTTTGAGATTGAAGCCTAGCCTACTTGTGATAATTTTAGTGAGTTGCTTTGAGAGCTGCTGGAGTAATTTTACGTAAGAGAGAGAAGTGTGAGGTGAGAAAACGGAGAGATTTTGGGGTAGAAATTTTGGAAGCTGCCAAGCTATTTTTATACTACTGGTTATGATAAAATATCTAAGCTTCCTTATCTCATTCATCATTACTATTATTCCTCTCATTAATGCGTGCATTTACGTGGAACAACTGAGAGCTTAGCTGAGGGGGTTTTGCCACCTGGAAGATTTCCTAAGGATTTGGATTCAGCTTGTAATTCCTCACGTGGCTGAGTGTAAGGACCCTCATTCTTGGCACCTGACCCCACGCGACAGCACGGGGATTTACATCAGAAAACCCTTTTAAGGGTGTGGCACGGATGGCGCCAGGGCTGGCGCTGATCGCGCCAGACCCGCTGGAAAGTGGCGCCTGGAGCGCCAGATCCACGCTGATGGCGCCATGATCTCTGGAATATGGCGCCAAGGGCGCCAGAACGGCGCTAGAAGCGCCAAATTCTCTGGGGGTCCATGCCAGGGGCCCCAGATTTCCCACCCGGCGCTGATGGCGCCAAGTGCGGCGCTGAGGGCGCCAGAGTCTCTGGAAGCTGACGCTGTAGGCGCGGGAGTGGCGCTGGGAGCGCCGGATCACCGACATTGTGGCGTGGATCGCGCCAGACCTCGGGCAGGGCCACTATATAAGGCCAAAAACGCGAAAAAGAGGGGGAAAACAGCTTCTTCTTCCTCCTTGGACCTCCAACCTCCATTAATGGCTATTCCAAGCTTTTTGGGACCCTATATCTAGGCCTAATCACCTCCCTATGACCTTTAATCCCTAGAGAAACCTTTGAAAGCTTGAATCCTTCAATTTCTGCTCTTGAAAAACCCCTTTGAGTGAGGAGTGATTTCTCAGAGGAAACACTCAGAGAACTTGAGATTGGCGAGAACCCACGACGTATAAAGGACACTAGAGCTTGGAGAAGCTGTCTTGAGGTCTTTTGAGTCATCACTGAGGTAAGATACTCAAGTTTCTCCATTTAATTTTGATTATGGGGGGTTTTATGAATAGTGACCCATATGAGCTGGGGCTAGAATTAGCCCAGGGTCCTGTAGAGAAACTTGTTGAGAGCATTGAATAGATGAAGGATTAGCTTTCAGTTTTTGATTCTGATGACTTTGAAATTTGGTTGTGTGACCTGTATGTGAGGCCTTTGTGATGATTCATTTGTGGGATTGAGGCCATTTCAGAGCCTTAGTTATGTCTGTTATGAGTCTATGAGGCTAAGGGAATGGTGCCTTGAGCGAGGCTTGAACCATTCCAGTGATATTTTGTATCATGAGGCTGATGATGGATGAGGCCATGCCTTGTGTTTGTGTTGATTCTGGGATGACTCAGATGGCTTGTATTCAGCCTTTAGGGACCATGAGTTGTCTGAGAGCAGCCTAGTGTAGGCTGAGCTTGACTGAACCCTAGGATAGGGGAATTCTGATATAAATGTTCTGTGAATTGTATGCCTGAGGGCTTATTTTGATATGAGATTTGCATGTGCCTTGATTAGGCTTTGATTCTGAGACTATTGGTGGCGGGAGCCACAGACCTGGAAAGGAACTGCAGAGTGATCCCTTACCAGGTAAGTTCAGTGTTCTCTGGGGATGAATTCCCGTTTTGGTTGCACACCATACTCCTGGGGAGTGTTGGTCATGATTCATGATGCATAAATTGACTATGGCATTGTTTATATTGATCTTGTGTGCATCTATATCGGATATATGTATGCTGTGATTGAGATATATCTATTGGCCAATAGATGAATACCGACATTGAGGAGCTCTGCCGTGTATTCAGGGCGTTGAGAAGCTCCGCCCATGGCATTGAGGAGCTCTGTCATATTTTGACAGGTACTGACATTGAGGAGCTCCGTCAGGGCGTTGAGGAGCTCTGCCACCTGTCATATGTTGAGTTTAGATTATGATTCTAATGTGTTGAGGGCCAGAAGGCCAGACCAGTGAACCATGTTTGCTATGTTTGCCTGTATGTGTGTTGTGGATCTGTGAGCCAGGGTGGGAATGATTTCCCAAGGACCCTGAACTTATTGAGATATGTTATCTCACCCCATGTGGAGTTTTCTATGATTTCAGGTGATCTTGCTAGAAGAGAAGATCAGTCTCAGGGCAAGAGGCCCAGTAGAGACTAGGCTGCTTGACTGAGAAGCGGCATGGAGAGCTTGAAGGTTCTATTTTGATTCTGTTTTGATGTATAGTTCTGTATACCCTCGAGGAGGGCTGTTATTCTTTTGTATCACCACAGGGTGGTGTGAACACTGATATATATATGTACAGAACTATTTGAGTTTATGTATATGAGACCTTTCTCCTGAGTATATCTGTTGTATATTTGATAATCTGCCTAAGTCTTTGTAGTTATCTGTCTTTATGATGTATGATATGAGAAACTGGATCAGCAGGGGCGTGATACATGTTATGGTTTGTGTTTTATCAGTTATATTTGTGATTCCAGACATAATGTATCAAGAAAAGCGATTCTATGCTTCCGCTACGTTTTTAAATGATTATTTAAGCGCAAATCTGATACGATTAATGATAACACGTCGGAGGCCTACGGGGTGTTATACTGAGAACTAATGCTAGAGTTTGCATTAATGTTTGTTGAAAATTATTTTTAATTTTTTTAATAATATTACCTATTCTATTTTTATAATTTTATATTATAATTATATAATTGAGGTTATTACAATTACTAAATATAAGTTAAAAGTATAATAATTAGTTATGCATTTATTTATTTATTTTATATATATTTATTTATTTATTTTTCTAGGATGTTACAAACTGCCTTAGAAGCACCATTAGTTTTTTTTTTAAAAAAAAAAAAAAACTTTTAAGATGGTTCTTAGTAAAAATCGTCTTAGAAAGTAGAGAATTTAAGAGTTTTTGCGGAAAAATGTCTTAGAAAGACTTTTTCTTAAAAAAAATTAAAAATTGAGAATTTTAAGACAATTATGTGAAAAACCGTCTTAGAAAGTAGACCTTCTAAGACGGTTATTGTACAAAATCGTCATAGAATCCTCAATTTTTCTTTTTTAAATAAACAACTTCTAAGAGGATTTTTGGGAGAAACCGTTTTTGAAGCACCAATTATTTTTTTTATAAAAAAAAAACAACTTCTAAGACAATTCCGGGATAGAACCATCTTAGAAAGTATACCCTTCAAAGATGATTTGAAAACCGTTGTTGAAAATATTGACTTTCAACGAGGACGATTGTAAAACAGTCGTTAAAATCCATAAATAACGATCATAAAATGCACTTTTTAGTGGTGATTATTTTATATATGAATACCCCTCTTTTGTAAATTCATTTTGTTTGATCAACTCATAATCAATCAAATTCATCTTTTCAATTAGAATTTCATTACAATGAAGCATCTTCAAACTATACACATAATTTATTTGTTGTTAGTTTTTCACTTATTTCAATCTTTAAAAACATTATCAAACTTTCAAGATTTTTATTGAAGTTATCATCTTCTACAAAATATAAGAATGATAACTTAGCGAAATTTAGATAATGGAGTCTTTTTGAGAAATTGATTGGTTGGCAAGAGAGTATGCATTGGGTCTATAATTGACAAAAGCCCAATTAACTAAGAAAATATTATTAGCAGTTGAATATATGGTTTGACAAGGTCAAAGCTTAGTGGAACATTAGAGAATATATTATTCCAAGACTTTGAAAGCAAGGAAGAATAGTGGACAAAACTATTTAAGTGATCAAGATCCTGATTTATGCGGATCAATTTGTTAAGTCATAAATATTAGAAGTTGTAACTTGAAATGGACCTTCAATTCAAATTCAAATTAATATATATTATTTTCAGTATTATATTTTTGTAATTTATGGGAATTTTTCCCATTTATACCACTTCATTTATTTTAATTCCTAAACTACACCCATTTTCAATATATATTCCAAAGTACACTTTTCTTTTGGAGGGGTGAGAAGTTTGGAATTGAAATTGGGTATCAACTTCTCACTAATTTATTTTTTATTATTATTAAATATTTTTTTAATTTTTTTATGTCTAAGTTAAGAAGTCAGGACTTGGATACCTAACTTCTAATCGAAGTTTTCATTTTTTAATTAATAATTATTTTTTTTAAATAATTAATTATTTTTAAAAAAATTTAAAAATAAAATTTTGTTGGTTTAATAATTTATCAACAGTCTTAAAATAATTAAATAATAGTGTTAAAATAAATAAAAAAGACAAAATGATTAAAAAATAAATTGATTAAAAACACAATGAATATATAGTTATTACATCTGAGTTATATTATATGAAAAATTAAAACACTAAAACAACGAAAACAAAAAATACTAACAATTAGAGAGACAAACATAAAAATTGAAACATAATAAAATGACGGAACATACTAACAATAACAACTAGAAAGACAAACGTAATAAACGAAACATAAAAAAACAAAAATAACATAACATACTAATAATAACAATTGAAACATGAAAGTGATGAAATTAATCATAGTTTGAAAGATGTTGTGCAACATACATGTCTTCTTTTAGTAGTTGGATATGGTTTATTAAAAATAGCTAAAATTTCTATTAGACAAAAACATTTCTAGTAGTTGGATTCTGTTAGCACTTTTAACACGTCTTCATCATTTTTTTTTCAATTTTATTATTTCATATTCAATAAATTTTTCTGAATATTTTGCATGGCCTGATTGTCGAAAGAACAATTGTCTAACCACCTGTGATTCATGAATCCTATAAGGGGAAACCCCTAAAGGCGTAACTTGCTTGATGACATCCTTGAGTGTTCGGTGTTGCATTCGGAAGGAATTTCAAATCTTATTGGGTTTGTAGAAGGGGAGACAACTTCAGCATGAGAATTCTTCCTAAAGAATTTAAGAATGCATGTTACTCCGCAAAGTAACATTTCTATCATTTCAGATAGCCACCACTCGATTATAAGTGTCTACAACAACCTAAGTAACTTATGGGTTAGGGACACATCCCATTTCTTCTGCTTGTGCCACATTGCACAAAATTTCCTTCGCGGTAACCCAAACTACAAACATACTAAGGAACCACTTATGCGAATTGGTGAGAATCTTTAATATTTTTTGTTAAAATATATTTTAATTCAAATTTCATTACTATTAAATTTATTGAATATTTACAGGGTAAGTATACACGAGAAAAATGCAATGGCGGCATCTTGTGGATATTTGTGTGAATAAACCAAGTGAAGCTGAATGTCTTGAGCAGTTACACAAAAAATATTGGGTAGAATGCTTTGATGAGAGAAAACGTTAGGGACATATGATATAAATTTATCTGAGCCGGTCAAATTCCATGTTCAAAAGCACAAGATATTTGTCGATGTCATCGTTGGTTGAGGAGACATACTTCAAGACCACAAAATATTTTGTTATTAGAGGCCAACAAACCCAAGCAATGATCAATTCCGGTTCACAATATTTTAAAGTCGTCTCTGAGATAATGAATAACAGTCAACAAGAATCAAATAAGCACATTGTTAACGAATTCAACAGACACAACCACACATTTATTGTAACAAAGACCAAAGCCCCACTTGAAACACCTAGATCACTTGGAAGGTTTAGAGTCATGTTACAATCCCAAAATTGCGATTGTTGTGAATATCAAGCTAAACACTTATCGTGTTCTCACGTAATGGCTACTTGTAAATATGTTAATGTTGATCACATGAACTATGTGTTGTCGTTATTTACTTTATAGAAACATATTGCACATCTACAAAAACTCCTTTGGTTTACTGCCCCACAAATTAATGTGACAATAATATGAAGGAGATTAGTAGGGTCCTGATCCAAGGAAAATGAGGAGTGTAAAGGTGGTTCAGTTTTAACTCACATTCCCAGTGAAATGGATGAAGAAATTGAATGAGATATTAGAAAAAATGTAGAATCTGCTGACAACAAAATCATAACAGAAAAAATTGTCCCAACATACCTTCATATTCAGCTTTTTCTTAGACAAATATTATTATTTATGTATTTTATTTATGATGTTAGAGCATCTCCAAAGACAAGTATTTGGTGGGTTTCTAAGGATAATAAATTGTTTCTTAGAAGAAACTTTGCATTGGAGAGTATCTAGGTGGCATGATAGTTCATTCACAAAAAATTTAGGTTTCTAATATAAGAAATCCTTTCTACATTTTCTTATTTTTCAAACATCACCAATTAAGGAGATTTTCTAGAGTTTATTGCAATTTTTTGCATTGAAATAAAATTTTGTAAGAGTTCTTATGAGTGACATGATACTATAAAGACCACAAAAAGATGGATAAGAAATTCTAAGAAAGTCATATAAAGACTCTCCATTGGAAGTGCTCTTAAGTATTATGGAATAAATAAATTATTAAATCAAAAGTATGATCAATTTTTTAAAATTAAATAATATAAACAAAAAATTATATGTAAAAATTTATTTTTAAAATGTTTATTAATTAAAAAAAAATGAAAACTCATGAGAGAAATCGAATACCCAAGTACCGACCTCTTAACTACAATTTTTTTAAAAAAAAAATATTTGATAATAATAAATAAAAAAACTGGTGAAAAATGGGGTACTCAGTCCTAGACTTCTCACCCCTAAAAAAAGTATACTTTAGGATATATATTAAAAAAGAGTGTAATTTAGGAATTAAAATATATGACATGGTATAGATAGGAAAAAATTCCCAATTTACGAGCTTATCATTTTCACGTTCGTTTATGACATAATTGTTTCATCATATCAAATACGTGACTTGGAAACCCATTGTTAGAAATTAAATTTTTCTTTCTAATGTCAATCATTAGAACATTATTTTGAAATTATGTTAAAGCTTTAAGCGAATATTATTGGTTTGATTCTACGTCACAACACATTCTAATTATATTGAACACAAAGGTCCCATAAAATTAAAATATACGACTTTATTACAATTACATACTTTTCATGTTATTCTTTAGTTTCACAACATCGACTTATAACAATTTACCTACCTTTCGTTTAAATAAAGACAAAGCAAAACATTTAAGGAACCTCATTAATTATACATAATTATGTTTTAAAAATATATAAAATAATTGTTGTTACTCGAATGAAAACATTAAATAACATATGTTAAATGAAAGTATATAATTAATTTATATAAAACAATTATTATTCGATATTAAACAAATAAACAACTTATTTAGAATCAAAATAATCCTTAGCCACAAAGAAAAATTTACGTAGAGTTCTTTTCTTTCCATTATTATGTGACACATAGCAATTAATGCCATGACATAAAAATATGAACTATACAGATATACTTTTTAAAAAAGGTTGATTTATAATATGAAAATTAATTATATATATTAATAATGTAAAATTTTACACTGTAATTTAATCATAAATAGTTATCTATATATATTATTAACTTTTATATCAATTATCTTAAAAGTTATATTAATGATAATTTTTTATTTAATAATAATATTAAACTACTTCATACTATCAAATATCAACGTGTGGCCATTAAACTTTTACAATATATTCTCCAAAGATATAAAAATAATAAATGAATAATTAATTATAGTTAAAAAATTAATCATTAACGTGCCATAAAAAGTATGTAGTATTATATTTTTTAAATTTATAAAAAAATATTTTTTATGTAATAAAGTATTTG
>PYAF01001746.1:444265-460355 GCA_007407185.1 Glycine tomentella | reverse complement strand
AAAGTTGACATATGATATTTTTATGTTTAAAATTCAAAATCATAAATATAATAAATAAATTCATAATAATCAATTAATAAATTTAAATATTAATTATTACACCATTAAAATTTATTGTCCTTATCCTAAAATCTACTAGTAATAATAAATGCACATTAACTTAAAACATGCACATTTAAAATTCACATATAATAAATGCGCATTTAAAATTAATTTCTATTTAATGTTTCATTAATAAAAAATTAAATACTTAAAAAGAAATTATTTAAAATACTCTTATTTTGACTGAACGAAAGAAAGTGTGTCAAACCTTTCTTCTTACTTTTTATTAGCAAAAGATTAAATACCATAGATACCTAAATTTATCTCAATTCACTGAATTGTTAATCCTAAAACTTTTTTATATTTGTAACTTAATGATATATTTTTGAAGCAGTATTATAAAAATCAATCCGAACGTAAGGGTCGGATCCGGATTGCACTATTATGGTTTGAAGTTTATGTATCTTTTAAGATATATTATCATCTTTGAATACAAAATATATATTGTATTATTTCAAATGCCAAATCATATATTAAGATCACATAATAAATAATAATGTAATTAAACTTTTCTCGTTTCCTTAAAAGTTAAATTATTGAATATATTATATATCTAATTTCACGTTAACATGTACATAATTATCAATGAAATAAACATTTATTGTGCACTAAAATACTAACTATTATTAAATACTAAAATAAACATATACATAGCAATAGTTAGACACATGCCAAATTGTAGCAGTGAAGCTGACGCGAGGTTCGGCTTAGCTTTTGCTACTACGCCCGCCAAGGGAAGCCACGTCAGCATCATGGTGGGTCCCACTATTTCGGGCAGCCCAAACTCCTTCCCGTCTTCTTCGGGCAGCTAGTCTTCGATGACAAAAATCTCACTTTTGATTAATAATAAAATTTAAAAATTTAATTTAATTAAGAATATACCGAAATCCCACTCTCATGTCTCATCATCCAACAATATTACAATAATAGCAGCAACTAACGAACGAGAGTGAGTATCGTAATTCGTAACTGCAGCAATGCAAGCGTAGTAATAATAATATTATTATTTAAATTAAAGAAAGCCACATAAATTAAATATTTAGAGAAAATCCGAATAGTATTTTTGTTTTAGCAGTGTTGTTGGTGCAGAAGAGGAGGACCCCATATCTGTATCTTGAGAGCGGAGATTACTGAGTTCAGCTCAGGTGCTGTTCTGTCTGTTCTTTCTGCCCCCTACTCTACTCACTTTCCATTTCCCAATTCCCAATCCATCTACCCTTCAAGGGCTTTTGTTTTTATTTATTTATTTACTTAATGTGATCTGTTACTTTTGCCCTTTTCAGTTTCAATTTCTGGGATTTGTGGGTTACCCGGTTTTAAGGGTTGTTGGCGTGTAAAGTTGTGATTTTTAGGTTTTATTTGGGAATTTGCTATCTGGGGTTGTGGTTTTTGGAATTGATGGTATTTGGTTTTCTAGGGATTGATTGATTGGTAGAGATAGAGATAGATGGGGTTGGGTGCTGAGAATGGCAAGGTGGTGGAGTCTTGGGATGTGTGTAAATCAAAGGGGGGAAGGAAGAAGAAGAAGAAGGGGGATGCTGAGGAAGTGGAAGAAGGGGCTGAGGCTGAGGCTGGGTGTTGGGTAAGGTTGAGGTTTATTGGAAGCTGCATTTCTTCAAGATCCAAGGTTGATACCTCAGTCAGTGCCAGTGGCACCAGTACTCATTATGGTAAGTTCATCATTATTTCCTTGCAAGACTTATTGTTGTTCTTGTGATGATGTGCTTGCTTGGAGTTGGATGTTCCATCTTTGGTAAATGTGTTTGTGCATAAAATGTTGTTCCTTTTTTGTTTTTAGTAGTTTGTTTGTCTTAGCTTTTGAGAATTCCTCCCTTGAGCACCTATTGATTTGGTTGAAAGTTACTGTGCTAAGTAATGTGAAAGGTGTACACAAATGATAATGCCAAAAGAACAAGGGTGTCTGATGACGAGTGCTGTAGGTGGTGTTTGCAGGGCTGCAGCAAAACTATGTTGAAATATAATTTTGAGTTTTTTTTTATTCCTGTTTATTCAGAACTGGAGTGAGTTACTTAGTTAATCCCAAAATATATGCCAATTCATATTAAGCTTCATCACTAGAATGTTTCCTTTACCTCCCTATGTTCTTCCATGTTTATAGAGTGAGAAACCCATGAAAATTTAGATTTTAGATTGGCTAGAAAAAGGAAGGAAATACACAAAACTTGAGACTTTAGTTAACCTAATTATTATCAGATGTGGCTGTGAGTAAATATTAGAAAGGAAGCTTATCTCAGGTACTGTTTGGACATAACTTAATTTCAAACACATGCTAAAAAGGTAAATTATTTGAGGTGGTGCTTATTTCCTTATCTATTCTTAAATCTATAATGCATGATGCTATTTTTACTGCTTATCCTAATACTTTTTTATTTTCCCTCTCTTGGTGGCTTCCCATTAGCTGAAAGTAAATCAACTAATGATACTAGTAGAGACCAACCAACAGCTCCAGTGGTCTCTTCTACAACCACTAGTAATGCAGAAAGCAATTCGTCCACTTCCAAGCTTGAAGAAGAGCTTAAAATTGCTTCCAGGCTGCGAAAGTTCTCTTTCAATGATCTCAAGTCAGCAACAAGAAATTTTCGACCTGAGAGTTTTCTTGGTGAAGGTGGGTTTGGTTGTGTTTTCAAGGGATGGATTGAAGAAAATGGAACTGCTCCAGTGAAACCTGGCACAGGGCTTACGGTTGCTGTAAAAACCCTAAACCATGATGGGCTCCAGGGTCATAAAGAATGGCTGGTTTGTATATTTTTAAAAGTCCTTCTTTTCTTCTATTATTAACTACTGAATTCTATATTTTTAATGATCTTTCTTGTTTGGATCATGTGACAGGCTGAAGTGAATTTTCTCGGTGACCTAGTTCATCCAAACCTTGTTAAACTTGTAGGTTACTGCATTGAAGATGATCAAAGGTTGCTAGTGTATGAATTCATGCCTCGGGGTAGCCTGGAAAACCACTTATTTAGGAGTAAGTTACTGTTTTATATCTAATTAGTTTCAACATTTTCTTTTTCAAGAATAATAGTTGGACCACTGCTGCATCTTGAAATTTTATCAACATCAAATGAAGATCCGTTCTCTTGTGAATCATGGTTCCTATATGTATCAGATTAATTTTTTTTGGCAGCTTGCATGGAAAAACATTTTTTCAACATGTGAGGGAAGCGAGATGATATGATACAGTGCTATACTACTATTATAGTTTCCATTGATAGCCTGTTTCTTTGAGTATCTGACTTGTGTAATGATGAATTTGGCAGCTTTCTCTATCATGGGTAGAAGTAGAAGTAGAACTTAAAATTATTACTGTATATTTTACCTTTGGATTTTGTCCTTTTTTATTTATGTTCTCAATTAATGTAGGATCCATGCCTCTTCCATGGTCCATTAGAATGAAAATTGCACTAGGAGCTGCTAAGGGTCTTGCTTTTCTTCATGAAGAAGCTGAACGACCAGTAATATATAGGGATTTTAAAACTTCGAACATATTACTAGATGCAGTAAGTGCCAAAACTACAATAAGATTGCATATTTCCCCCTTATTGTTAGTCTAATATTGTCCCAATTCAGGAGTACAATGCCAAGCTCTCAGACTTTGGTCTTGCCAAAGATGGTCCTGAAGGTGATAAAACCCATGTGTCTACTCGAGTGATGGGAACCTATGGTTATGCAGCACCAGAATATGTCATGACAGGTAAGTTTAGTTTCATATAGCCAGTTCAAATCTGCATGTTTTGGTTGTTTTTTATTCGGAAAGTCACACATGCATATGCTTTGTTGCTATTTCTATCTGTCTTTATTTTCTTGGGCATTTTTCATCTCTGAATTCATTGTTTTGTTATTGATGATCACTACTCTCAAAAAATTTGGAACATAATTGCTTGTGGGACTGTTTTTAATGTTTGGTACATGTAAAGCTCTTGATCTCTGATGTTATTTGTTTTCCACTCAAGACAGATTTATGATTAAGATCATAAATTACTTTCCATCTGTAATTTCCCTGTCTGTGATCAATTGTATTGATGGTTTGGTATTTTCGGTTGTTGTGTTCTCATTATGTTTATGACTTACAAAAATGGGAGTTTCATTATATTGTGTTGATAATTTTCAGTTATGTTTGTTCTAAACTCTTTTTAAATGCAGTCCAACATCTGTAATATCTAATTGCTTCCATTCTAATCAGATTTACTCATGTGGTTGGCAGGTCATCTTACATCAAAAAGTGACGTGTACAGTTTCGGAGTGGTACTACTAGAGATGTTGACTGGCAGAAGATCCATGGACAAACACCGACCCAATGGTGAGCATAACCTTGTGGAATGGGCTCGACCACATCTAGGAGAGAGGAGAAGGTTCTACAGGTTGATAGACCCTCGTTTGGAAGGCCATTTTTCGGTAAAAGGAGCTCAGAAAGCTGCCCAGCTGGCTGCTCACTGCCTTAGTAGAGATCCAAAATCCAGACCCCTAATGAGTGAAGTTGTAGAAGCTTTAAAGCCTTTGCCTAGCCTCAAGGACATGGCAAGCTCTTCATATTATTTCCAGGCAATGCAAGCTGACCGTATTGGAGCGAGCCCGAACACAAGAAACGGGCGAATGCAAGGAGCATTGCTCACCCGCAATGGACAGCAGCAAAGGAGCCTTTCAATACCAAATGGTACTTATGCATCTCCATACCACCATCAGTTTCCCCAACCATCACCAAAGCCCAATGGCAAAGCATAGAGCCAGTGAAAATTTTATTTTTCTCCTTCACCCTTTACACCATTTCTTAGTTTCTTCTTATAGATGTACCTTCTCTCAAAGCATCTGCTGCTTTATGATGTTTTGTTAACTTATGGGTGTTGACCCCCTTTAGCTTGAAAGAATGTGAGGGTTGAGAGCAAGTGTAGCTTATTATTGAGCTATTATGTCTTATCTCAAACTGTCATTCAATATTTTCTTCAGGTTGCTTGGAAATATTGAAAACTATCTAATCCTCATCCTTATTTTATTTTGTTTTTCACATTTGTCCCCGGAAATGTTATCTCCTGATTTATTTAGGCTTTTCTTTTGATATCAAACCCTGCATCTCCCCTTAAATTAATCACTAGCTTTTTGTTTATGAAAAGATGACAAAGAAGCTTTATTGCATTAATTTATAACCAGTTATTTGTTCTCATATGACCCGGTTCCTCATTTTATATAACTTATATGCAGCAGGTTATATACTTTATAGCACCTTCTAGTAGTTAAAAATTCAAATTTCAATGTTTATAGTTTGATCATCGATGTTGTTCATTCTTATCATTATTGTCTCTAAAGACTATAGTGCGTGGGGTTCAAGTGTATGATATATACTTTTATGTGGGGTCACACAGGAATGTTCTTAAAGTATTACTTAAAGAATTAATAGATAAAAGGTTTTTAAGACGAATGCTTCAAGTGTATTAATAGTGTAACGTTATTCCATTAATGACGCGAGATATATACGCTCCGTAGTCCATTCTTTAATTAGTGTTCTAACATTTTCCTTTTACTTCCGTTTAATAATTGAATAACTGATGGATAATAGATGACATGATAAAAGTATTTTTAGTAGTAGATTTTAAATTAGGATCTTAAATTATTATTTTTTTAACCTTATAATGTAGATTTCATTTTAGAATTGAATATCTTTTAAGATCTCTTCCATTTTTTTAGTAGTAGATTTTATTATGAGATATCAGGAAAAGATAGAGAAATAAAATTTATTATTTTTTGAACAATGTGCTTATCTTTATAATTCTTCTACAATAATTTATTTTTTATATTAGAGATTTTTTTACCTCTTTTATTGAGAGATTTAGTGAATATTAGATTTAAACTCAAGATTCTTGTTCAAGATCTAGCATTAAAGATGTTCTAATTAGCATTGTTCATTGTTAAAAGTGGTTTACGTGCAATAGCAACAATACGCGTGTAAACAATGTTCAATATATAATTCTCTGTTACGTTTAATTTTTTTTTTGGCACGTGTTACGTTTCCGATTAGGTTGATACGGTCAAGACTGAGGTTGAGTTCTGACTAAATTTAGTAGTCTCTTACTTCTTTTTTACAAGTTGCATTTAACTAATTAAAAAATATTAAAGAAATTAATTTAGTTAATAATATTAAATTTATTTTTAATCTACATATTATTTTTAAAATTCTAATACAAGACATACTCTTATTGTTTTAATTTTATTTTATTTCCTTATAAATGTAAAGAAGCAAAGTAAGATTTTAAAATATTTTTCATGAGGAGAGTCTTTTTTTTTAAGAGAGACTATCAAAGAGTCTCAGATTTACTATTTATTGAATTCAGAGAAAGAATTCGATTAAAGATATTTTTGGTAAAAAAACTTAATACAAGTAATGGTAGATTTGAAGATGTTAAAATCATAAAATTTTATTACATTATAATAAAATAAAATTAGATACTTTATAATTAAAAATACAAAAAACTGGAAAAATATTAAGTTTAAATATATATAAAAAGAGGGGACAAAATATAAAAGCCCAATATGTTTACTTGTAAACTTATCTAATAAGGAGTGGCATTTGAACACCCTTAATATAAGTCCATCATTGAATGCAAGAAACTTTTTAAATCATTCGTCGTATGAACAACTACTGTAACCATACTTCTTTCAAGAAACCACTTGGCAGAACACTGCCTAAAGTGAGACCAGGATAACGCAAAATAGGAAATCAAATGAAAAGACACCAGCATAATGGTTTGTACGTGAAATTTTATGCTAAAAGAGAACACATCTTGTTTATGGCCATTTTGGCTGATGCAAGTTAATAATGTAGCTTTCTCTTGTGTAGTCTCTTGTTCAGTTGTTTGTTTGTTTCTTTTGGCCTTTCTGATACCATGTTCATTAAAATTAAAAGTTTGACTCATTCGAGTGAATTCTTTCTCTTGAATCATTCATTTATATGGAATCTTCCTCATCTCTGGGCAGACAAGATTGCCTATGCACAATAACACATATCCTTCACATTTTGCCAACCATTCTGATATCTTGTAATTCCATTTTATCTTCCTACTTTATATATATATATATATATATATAAATAAAAGAAAGAATCAAATTACACCATTATAACTTTAACAATTATTATATTATTTTATAATTTTAAATTAAATAATATTTTTTTTAAAACTCACCATTGAATTGAAAGTTCCTTTCATATATATTACATATACAAAATTTTTAATTAATTCAAAATTATTTACTATCTTATTTATATAAATTAAAATTAATATAATATAAATATTTTAAAATATACTAAAATATAATTCATTTAATTATTTTCTTGTTGTTTAATTTTGATAAAATTTAACATAAATAATATTAATAATATGTAGATATAATTTAACGATTGAATTAATATAAAAATCACATTCTATATCAAATAATATAATAGTTATAGAACATTATAACGGTGTAATTTAATATCTCTATATATAACTCAACACAATACTTAGCAATGGCAGTATAAGAAGAAAAACAGAAATTAAGGAAAAAACACCGTATTTTATGTTTGTGTATTTATTTTTATATAAAAAACTAATGGAAATGAGATCACATCTTAGTCCAAGACAGGAAAAACCTTTAAACTTTATTTGAGAGAGGGATTTTAAAGGGAAAGAGAGGAAAGAGAAAGCTTTGAGTAATAATATTTTCTTGTTTGAAAATTTTAATTTTTGAAGAAAAGAATTTGTGAATTTTTAAAACTCCTCTGAATTCCTCCAAACCATTAAAATTATTGTTCTTTCAATTTGGGGGGTTTTTAGAAGGGAAAATAATAAAATTACTATCCAAACTATTATATAATTTTTTAATTTAAAATTAAATTTTATTTGTAAAATATAGAGTTTATTAATTTTTGAAGTAAGGACAAAATTGTAAAAGTATTTTATTAACTCTCTATTACTCTCGTTTAATATATTTTTAACTCCCAAACAAGGAGGAAGGAATTTCCCTCATTTTCCTCCCTTTCCTTCCCTTCCCTTCCCATTAAATCTCTTTCCTTCTCTTCCCCTCCTAACTCCCAAAAAAGCCTTAGTTCAAACAATAGTTACAAACTTACATTTATCTCACCCAAGGAGATGAATCGGAACCTCAAACTAGCAACTTGTCAAATGTGAGACCACTAGAGGTTATTTTATGTTTGTGTGAGTTAATTATTATTTTTAAATTAACCAACCCAATTTATTTATGCAAAATCCACATGACTGGAAGTGTATGAAATCCAAACTTCCAGAATAAAACTTGGTATAAAATATATATAATACGTTTCCCCAAAGGGAATAAATGTGCTCATTCATGGTACGGGGGTGAGACGAGACACTTAAGAGCCTACTCTGCTCAACTGCTCCTTGGATGTGCTTTCAAATATCTTGTCAGCACTTGCTACCTCAAAACCATCTCTTCTATGAAACTCTTTAACCTGTTCCATTAGTTAAAACAAAACAAGGATTAGCAAATCCTACAGAAAAATTTCTTAAAATACATATTATATTAGCAGGTCATTCAAATTCTTAAAGTAGTCCACAGTTTCATCAGTAACCAAAAGACTGGTCATAAAATTAGTCCTAATCATCAACAAACAAAGATAAGAATTACTACGTATAATAAAAAGTTGAAAAGAAAGAAAGATGCTTACCTCTGTGTCAGGTAAATTTTTATACTGCGGTAGCACCAGACGCTCAGCAAATTCAATGTATGAGCATGGGACTGATTCAGTTATACCATCAGAAAATTGGAAAGAAATTGAATCTGCTACAGTAGAGCTTTGCTGGAGAAGACCATCAGGGCTCACTGGAAGTAGAGGAAATATTCAAATCATTCACATGATCCTTGATCACAATGAGCTACAACTTGCTATGGTCATCTTCAACTTCAAGATGATTATATCAGCATGTTCATATTTAATCTAGGTTATAATTTCAGTATTCATCTCATAATTAGGAGCATGCAAACAAATTAAACAGCTTTACAGGAATTTTATTTCCAACATAGGAGTGAGGGAAAGAAGATAGATTTGATGAGCAAGGCAAACTTTCAGAAGGTGAACACAAGCAGGAATTGAAGGAAAATTTTCATATTTTCCATTGATGAATATAAGGGAATGATTTTCTCTTCAATCCTCATTTTTTCACTTAAGATAGCAATTGTCTTAATCAGAAAGATACCAACCTGAGATTGTCTTACAATGAACATTGAATGCTTTTATTTTGGTTAGAAAAAAATGTAGAAAACCTTATAGTTGCATAATAACAAACAAGGGTACAAACCTTTCAGCACTCCTCCTTCAGAATTCAATCTAAATCCACTATCCTCAATAAACTGATTTAGTTTTTTTATATCCTTCAAATGAGTTTTCAGCCGATGAGTGGATATAGTAACATGGTTTAGCGCATACCCGTTGACTAGGGTCCAGGCAGCATACTCACTTTCACTGTGCATCAAATACCAACAAACCATAAGTAATCAAGATGTTAGAAGCGAATGCAGACTTTCCTCAAAAACTATTGCCCTCCATACAGATAGTAATACCTAGCCAATTGTTGAAACTCACAATATAAGGGCTTTTCCCATGTTAAACGTCCAAGGGAACTTGCAAGTGCTGCATACTTGTTTCCATCCCCAGATGATTCAGTGTATTTTCTAATTATTTCCTGCAGAAAAATTCAAAACTTCTTTTACTACAATTGATTTTTGGGGAGTTGGAGCCACAGTGCAGCAAAAATGTAAACCATAGGTGTCATGCAATTATGTATATCACCATAATCTACAGATAACATATCATATACTGCATCTCAATCTTAATATATAGAGAAGTAACGTGTAAAATCCTAAGAAATCAAACAATTCTTTGCTTATCAAATTATGGTCATCATACTAAATACAACTACTAATAACACAAGACAACAAGACAAAACATTGCCTTACAAGTTTACAACCAGTTCTGGGAGTTACATGGAACCATTCAAGAAATTATCTATGATCTATCCCCATACCAAGTAAAATGGAACCTATAGTTTTATGACCTTCAAAAAAGCTCAATTTCAACAACTAGGATTTTGACAGATGCTACAACTTTGATTTTTGAGTCCAAAATGGTGAGAAAGATAGCGAGAATTAACAGATGTTAAACTCAAACCCCAGTACAATTTAGTGAATTTTAGAAAATTATGCAGTACTCTTTTTAGCATCATGTCGTTGAGTATATGGAGAGCTGAAAAACAAAATAGTTGCTCAATTTGCCACATAAAAATAGTGGTGGAAGTCACATAGTAGTTGTAAATACCCCAGCACAACACTATTATGATGTTGCTAAATGGTGGGAACTAATTTGTAAATACTTATTAATGTAGGGACTAAAGTGTAAAGTTTTTTCATGTAAGAACTAAACCAAGAAATAGTGTCAAGTATCAGGACCAAATTTTTAATCTAACCTAAATTAAATAGGCTTTTAAAAAGACTTTGTCCCAGCTTATTTAGTAAATAGGACTAACTTGACTACACTTGATATGGGTTAGGCCATAGGCCTCGGACCATCGGTCTTGCCTATTTTTACCCACAACCCTACATAAAAACAAGCACAAGAACATCATGATAAAAGATGATCTCTATCATATTATTACTTTGCTAATATTTGAAACTTTTTTTGGTACAGTTGCTAACATTTTAAACAGGTTGCAAAATAGAGGGAGGAAACCAGCCTCCATTATAATCATTTTAATTCTCAGAGCATAGATGTAAAATGACATTAGTTAAAAAAATTTCCTCACAAGCACACCTGAGTTTGTGAACTCATTTGATCTACTAGTAGCTCTGATATAAATATTCTGGGCAAAGGCCCATTAATGCCACTGCCACTGCTAGCAAGTGAATCAGCAGGAGGAGAAAACCACAAAGCCCTCAACTTTTTGGCTGGAAACCTCAACTCCTCCCTCTGTGTATAGCCATAATCCAGAAAAAAACTAGCCATGGAATCAATTCCATAACCATTCACCTAATTAAGCGCAATAATACACATGAATGGGCTAATCAGGTATAATTGAGTCACAGAAAAGTGTACAAGTGTAAGGAAGTAAAGCTATGAGAAGTACCCCAAATGTCCTGAATGCAAGATGATCATAGCATAATGAGTTATTCTCAGCAGAGTGAACAAGGTCCAATATGGCCTTAGCAGTAGGATTTCTGTTCAAGTAAACGGATTGCATACTTTCCAACACACCCCTGAAAAAAGCTTCACCCCCCTGCATGAAGAGAAATTGTCTTCTCATGAGAATCTGAGAATCCAGACCAAAACATAAGGTACATAAAATAAGATCTCAGAGATTTAGGCCATGTTTGATTCCCTTCTCACTTCTTTTTATATTTTAAAAACTGTTTTCTAAAACAATTTCACACCATGCATCAATCAATTTCTCGTCCAAAATCTATGATGTTTTGAAAATTGCTTCCAAAACAAGTGATTTAAAAACCTGAAACCAGAAACATCTGGGAGATGTTTTCTCATTCTCTTCTTCTATTCTCTTCAAGTACTTTATGAATTATGATTCCAAGTGTTTAGGAGACAAACTTTTAGACAACATAAATATGATAAGGCACAAACACTTTCAAAGTGAACAAACAAACTTTAGAGAACAGAAATTTGTTTTTGAAAACAGTAAACAAACAAGGCTATTATCACTATAAGCATCATGGATATCCATTGGGGCAAAAAAATTAAAAAATAACACTTTAAATAAAAAATTACACAACTGTGACAGTTTGAAAGTTATTTAGGAATATGTAGTTGTCAAACGCATCCCACGAAAACGTGTTTAAACACGTTGAACTTGGACGTATTTAAACACGCCCATACAGAACGTGACTAAGCCATATTCACGCCCTCCCACGACGTGTTCGAACCCCTTTCACATCAGCCACATTCACGCCCATGTAGGGCGTGTTGGAGCGCCTTTTGCGTCACATGCAGACCTGATTAGGCTCCTTGTCGTCCGTAGCACTGTAGAAGGAAAAAGCTTATACCACCTCTGGCCAATGCTTCTAACTGATAGGTAATATTATTCTTGGAGGTGGAGAGAGAATACACAGGAAGAGGTTTGGTAGTAGTGAGTACTGAGAAAAGCTGCACGGAACACAGGGAGGAGGTTTTAGCCAAAATATTTTTAATTATTTTAATCCATAAATACATAATTATTTTACTCAGAATTAAGCCAATGCAAGTTTTTTTTTTAATTTATTTAAGAAATGACATTGGAAGTTACTTGCATTGTCATATGGCAAAAAATCACTCAAAACTAATTACTATTTTTTAATTTAATAACCATAATTTATTATACATCCTTTACTCTTAATTATAAGATATTGTTAATTAATTTATGTATATTAAAAATTTATTAATTTAAGTATTACTATTAAATTTATTTATAATTATAAATTATATATATTTTTTAAAAACTACTAATGTATATATGGAGAGAATAATAGTAGTAAAACTTTTTGATCTCTAATTCTTATAACAGAAAAAAGATACTACTAATTCATAAAATTTATTATGTATTTATGGATTAAAATAATTAAAAATATTTTGGCTAAAACCTCCTCCCTGTGTTCCGTGCAGCTTTTCTCAGTACTCACTAATACCAAACCTCTTCCCTGTGTATTCTCTCTCCACCTCCAAGAATAATATTACCTATCAGTTAGAAGCATTGGCCAGAGGTGGTATAAGCTTTTTCCTTCTACAGTGCTACGGATGACTGCAAGGAGCTTAATCACGTCTGCATGTGACGCAAAAGGCGCTCGAACACGCCCTACATGGGCGTGAATGTGGCTAATCGAGCTTGCGTCTGCGGGTGGCGTGAAAGGGGCTCGATCACGTCGTGGAAGGGCATGAATATGGCTTAGTCACGTCCTGCGTGAGCGTGTTTAAACACGTCCAGGTTCAACTTGTTTAAACACGTTTCCGTGGGACGCATTTGACAATCACAGATTCGTAAATAACTTTTAAATTGCCACAGTTGTGTATAATCAAGTGTCAAATATTGGTTTTTTTTCTATTGTTTGACTAAGTCAAAATCATATAAGATGATCCACTTACCTTATCTTCTTAAGAATAAATTGTTGTTAATCTTATCCCTTATCTTCTTAGGAATAAGTTGTTAATAATCTTATCCCTTATTTTTAGCAGTTATGTCCATGTTTTATGCATATCAAAAACAACCTCTTTGATGGGAAGAGATTATAAAAGGAGATGTGTACCATGGCCAAGGTCCGCTTCCTATTAGTAAAAAATCTCAATACACCATCAATGAGTGATAGTGAAAGCATAAAAGATCCTTAAGCCAAAAGTTAGATTACTTTGAAATCTTAAACTATTTACAGATTACTTGACTCACAGACAACTGTAATTTCATCTTCGGAGCAAACAAGAATAGCAATGACGGGAAGTATTTATGATCTTAATTTTTTCTGCACTTGATCTAATTACTTATGTTGTATGTGTATAAGCATAATTAGGAAAATTTCACATACAGAATAGAGAAAGCAGTCTGAGCAAGAAGACTTTTTAGATTAGAGTTTGATCATCAAACCCTAGCCGAGGAACTTCTTTGGCCAGTTGGGATCTTCTCAATTGAAAGATCCCCTATATGGATAATACACATTCCAGTTTGGGAATGTCCGGTGCCAAAGTCATTGAATGGGTAAGTCGCCAATTCCTAAAACGGACTATTTAATGTACTTTCTTCAAAATTAACAGAAAAAAAATAAAGGATAAATGATCATTTTGGTTCCTTAACGTGTGGTGACAATTTATTCCACGAAAGAACAAAAATTACAATTTATTCTCTAAATACGTAAACAGTGCGGCAATTACAACCTGCTTCACAGATCAAAATGATCATCTAACCAAAAATAAATCAAGTCCTTTGGGGAGTACATGATATTATAACATTAAGCACTACAAACATGGCAGAATTTTGTGTTCATTCAGAATTAGAACATGTCACAGGAAATCCTAGGATGATAATAAACAAAATCAAACAAATAAAATGGAACCTGAATTGATGATCTCTGGGAAGCATGTTGTGATGTGGAGCCACAAGACACGTGAAGGGTTCTTCGTGGATTGTCTAAGCCTAAGGCCAAGTGCCCCGGAGAAGAAGATTGTGTCATTGGAACCAAATTCCAGAATTTGGGTTTGGAAAGGACAGAGGTTGTTGTTCTACTGAAAGAGAATAAAGGTGACAAAGTGGAGGAGTTGGTAGTTGCAAACATGGTTATATTCAATTTAAGGTTCAGTTCAATGGATGATGAAAGAGAAACTACATGCAACTTCAATCTTTTAATAAAAGGTACAAGGTCCCTTTGCAGCGGCGGAACTACGTTAATATGGGGTACAAATTCATTTCATAATATCTTAATTAACATTCATTAATTAATAAAATGAATAGTAAAAAGGAAGGGATAGATGTGATGCTGTAGCCACGTGCGATCCACGTGGGGTTTCACATTGAAGAGTCTTGTACGACATTGGTTACGTTTGAGTCTGCGGCATGTCTATTGTCTTTATTATCCTTGGTGGCTGATGCATGCACGTCATAATCTTTATAAAACAGCTTGGACTGTGTCAGTGTTAGTTTGTCCTTATCTCTAATCCAATTGGCTTCCAATATAATATCAATGGCTATGTTCTTGAATATTCAAAGCAACCTTGTTAGTCACGAAAAATGGGAAATGCTAACATCTAACCATACACTCTTTTAAACATATTTTTATTTAAAAATTATAAAATAATCATAAATTTCATATCTTATTAAATGTCTCTTTTTTTATAGTTTTTAATAAATTTCAAATAATAATAAAATGTGTGTTAGAAAAAGTATACTATTAACACTCTTTTTATACATATTGATTAGGAATGAATTTTTCGTTATGTTTAATACAAAGAAATGAAAAAAATGAAACGGTGAGAAATGAACAAAAATGAAAAAGAGTGAAAATAAAATTATTCATTTAAGATGAAAATTAATGTACGAAAAATAAAAAATTTCACAATTTGTAATTTTCGTACACAATAGTTTTTTTAATATTCAACAATTTCCTTAAGAAAATTTCTGAATATTAAAAAATTATTTTGCACGAAAAGTACAAATTGTGAAATCAAATGTTATCCCATTAATTATGTGAAATATATTTTTATCTTATTTCTTTTTTTATTTAACTGTTGACCAATCCGAAACAAGTAACCACCGTATGGTACTGTGCGTGTGTAAGGATCCGTCCTGTCATAACTAGAATCCATTTTTTTTTTAAAAGATCATCGATTTTGAACAATCTAAAGAAAATGTTAAGAAAATAATGGATTGTTTTTTGGTAGGTGTTTGAAAATAAATCAATAACAGTGATCTCTCACACCTGAAATATAGTTTCTGTAAATAAGTTTTAAAATTTAAATGGTAACACACTTTGAAAACTTTAGGATAAAACATTTGCAGCTTAAAATGTGAAGCGGGGTGGAGGCTAGGGTACGAAAGAGTAACTCGTGTGTAAGTTACGAAATACATTCATAGCCGTTAGATCAACATCGTGGGATTTATTGAATAACTGGTAATTGGACAGTGTTATAGTGTTTTACTTATTAATATTTTAACTTTTTCTAATACACGTGAAAGCGACATCTGCTGACAAAAGCCATATACAGCATGTGTCATTTATGAATCACATAAGCGTAAAAAATCTGAGAGGACAATAAATTTATTCATAGAAATAAATAATAATATACTGTAAATTAAAATAAATTAAGAGAAAATATGTTATCATCTGTCTACGAAAATAATTATGCATAGTATGCATATTTAATATGTTTCTATTGTTAAATAAATTTGTGAAACATTTATTAAATAATGTGATTTTTAATAATAACTTTTATGAATTAAAATTA
>PYAF01001746.1:430146-441327 GCA_007407185.1 Glycine tomentella | reverse complement strand
CAAAATGTGTTGTGTTTTTATATAATATATTCTTGAAAAAGTGTAAAAAATTTAAATATAATTAAATTTCAGATAAAAATTAGTATTATAACTAATCAAAATGACTGAAATTTATAAAAATATGTTAACGTTTAACATGAAAATAAAATGGCCTAATTACTTTGTGGTTGTTGAAAAAATATAATATAATATATTTATGCTGTCCATTGAACAATTTTCTTATACATTTATTTGTAAAAAGTTGTTTTTTCATCTAGAAATAAATTAATAACTATTAAAATAACAATATAAACTTATTATTCACAAGGACTGATGTGTTACGATCACGTAATTAAATCAGTTTTATATTCTAGGGGCACAACATATTTTCTCTTAATTTATTTTAATTTACGGTATATTATTATTTATTTCTATGAATAAATTTATTGTCCTCTCAGATTTTTTACGCTTATGTGATTCAAAAATGACACGTTGTGCTGCATATGGCTTTTGTCAGCAGATGTCGCTTTTACGCATATTAGAAAAAGTTAAAATATTAATAAGTAAAACACTGTAGCACTGTCCGATTACCAGTTACTCAATAAATCCCACGATGTTGATCTAACGGCTATGGATGTATTTCGTAAATTATGCACGAGTTACTCTTTCGTACCCTAGCCTCCACCGTGAAGCGGGTATGGTAATGATAGATACATAGTAAATAATATACACTATTTATTTACACGTGTATTTCTAAAATATGTTAATTAAATAGTTTAACAATCAAACATAAAATACCCACACCATATCAAAATTTATGTTTCTCATGTACCTGTTGTACTACGTATATAATTAAAGATTTTTATTAAAACTAGAGGCTTACGAAATAAAAAAAAAATGTCTAGTGCGTTAATAAATATATGATTTCAGACTTTATAGTTGTACAACTTAAATATAGGGTGGATTGTTCAAAAGTTTCATGACTACAAGACCATGAAAATTTATATCATTTGCATATAAATAACTTAAAGCCACAACTTTTGAAAAAAATAATCCCCTTAAAATAGCATATATATATATATATATATATATATATATAAAGAGAGAGAAGATGACAAGCACAAAAATTTAAATAAAGGGAAGATTCTCATCTATTAGAGTTGCCTCTAGTAGTCTCCTACTATATTAGACTGTGGCTCTTCGCTTTGTCTACTCCATCTATTGTCCACAATTAATAAAACCAAATAAACAAAAGTAAGGAAGAGTGAGGTTATGATAACATATAAAAACAAGCAAGAGAGATACAACACAAACAATTTACAAATTAATCCGAATGTTATATTTATTTCACAAACCAAAGCCCAAGATCTTAGAATTCACTCATATCCAGACTCAATGAAATATACTTTAACATATATCAATCACAACATCTTAAGTATAAACATCTTATGCATCAAGTATAAGACATTTATTCTCAAGCACACTGCAGTAGCATTCACAACCTCAGTCACCTAGAGTTAGTCACACATTTCCTAAGGTATGCCATGTTTGCATGTATGCAAATTAACACTTCTCTTTCATTTACATGCAACACATATGAATATCTGGATTTATATGCATGGCACCAAGTCGTTATGAGTCCAAGAAATTAGGCATAGAGCCTTCATAGTTGGCACCTAGCCGAATACTTTGCACCTAGCTGGGATCAAACACCAAGCAGAGACCCATTACAGACAAAGATCACTTAGATCCAACCATATAAGTGTAACGACTTTATGAGGATCCTCACCTAGTTTGGATCCACAGATAAGTATGGAGGACACACTAAGTCTAAATGGCATGATGCATGATTCAATTTTTAGTCATTTTATCTTCTCTTTATTAAGATGAGCTGAACTGGATGAACTAGTACATGAAGATGAGCCCCTCCCACTCTCACAGATAAAAAAATCACTTTTCTACTCTTCTTTATTTCTTTTACTCATAATACTCTAAAATAGCAATGAGATACACATAATTGATTGTTGTTTACTCATATTACAACATAAGAAAATACTTAAGGAATAAAGAAATAGGATTGAAATTTATCTTTAATACTAAAAGTAAGAATATATATGACAAGTTTGATATAAATTATACACATTGTAAGTTCTATATAATATATAAATAACCTTTGTAAAACTTTATAGAAATGACTAAAGTAATGATCACATTAGATAATAGGTGAAGATAGATAATTGAGATACTAGACTCAAAATCACAATTTATAAAAAAAATAGAACAAAATTTGAAAGTTATGTGAGAACACATTTGAGGAATCTAGATGAAGAAATAGAAACCTCTCTCGTGTAGGCTAGAAATTGATAGGGGTTTCTCCTTAAATGGATAGACAAGTGGGGTTTTTCCCAAGTTTGTACATTGAGTTAAGAAACCCTAAATTTTGATGTGGTTGGGTTAAAGGAAAAGTGTCTTAAGTTGCATTGAATGTGTGAATAATGGAAATGAGGATAATATTGTGATTGATGAGGTGCTGATTGAGGGTTTTTGGGGTGGGAAGTATATTTTGCTTAATGTTTGCATACAATTCGCAACATTGAAGAATCTTACTTTCGTGAATTATAGAGATCATACCTTTGACGTCTTAGGTGTATGGTCTAAGGTAAATGTCAAGGGTTTATGATCTAGGGTTAGGGTTAAGGTTTGGAGCATTGGATTTCCTCACCTGAATAAATGAGGGTCTAAAGCATTGAATTCTCTAACGTGAATAAAAGATCATCTGAAGCATTGGATTCCCTAACGTGAATAAATGAGGATCTGGAATAAATTAGACCCGTGAGTAAGAGAAAAAGAATAAAAGAAGTAAAATCAAAGAAAAGAAGTTGTCTCCTCTTAAGTGTATGGTTCGAGGTAAGGGTTAAGGGTTTTACGACCCAGTGTTAGGGTTGGGAGCATGGATTCCCTGACATGAATAAATTAGGGTCCGAAGCATTGGATTCCTTGACGTGAATAAATAATGGTTTTGAGCACTGGATTCTCTAACGTGAATAAATGAGGATCTAAAGCATCAAATTCCCCAACATGAATAAATGAGGATCTGAAGCATTGGACCTGTGAGTGAGAGAAAAAGAAAAAATGAAGTAAGATTAGAGAAAAGAATTTTTATCTCCTTTTAAGTGTAGGGTATGAGCTAGGGTTAGGGTGACTGTTAGTGGTCATGGATCAGTTAATATACTAGGGTTAGGGTTTGTGTGACAAACATATTTACTAAGGTTGAAAATTAGGGAAAAAGCAAGGAAAAATTAATAAGACTTGAAGATTTTAATCCATGAGGACAACTTTTGGCGCTTAGATTGTCATTTGAATAAGTTGTTTTGATTAAAATAATATTTTATTCCTATGGTTTTCATGTCAATAAAGTCATTAAGATAACTTTCTGGTCTCGATTCGACCTCAAACACATTAACGAAGTGGCTAAAAACAAGAAAAATTACCAAGAAGATTTCAGTTCATAAGGACAATTTTTGACATTTAGATTATTATTTGTATCAACTGTTTTGGTTAAAATAATATTTCATTACCATAGTTTTCATGTCAATAAAGCCATTAAGACAACTTCCAGATCTCAATTCGGCCCTCAAACGCATTAACGAAGTGGCCAAAATAATAAAAAATTACTTAGACTTTGAGTTACGCTCAAGGTAGTCAAGTTTAATTCGGTCTCTAAAGATTACATTGCTACTTTTCGAATATTCATTATGAAAGTTTTGATTTTAGGATGCTATAGAGACTATTGATGCCACTTTAAAACGGACAATCATAGAAGATATAGATTTTAGCCTATATATGATGAACATTCACGTTGATTTTGTCATAGTTCTGCGAGATGTAAGTTTGTTATTATTGTTGTTAATTTTTTACTTTCTGTGTCGTACAGAGTTTATTTTATATTGAACTAAACAGTATACTCTTAAAGTGGTTGTGTTTTGTCCCTTTCTTTCTCACTTTAACTGTTATATGAATATTACACTACACAATATTGTTAAGGTAATGTTTTTGCATTTTAGGTTACCAATAATTTTGGTGTTCACAAATTTGTATTGTATGTCCATATGTTGTTAATATTTGACACAAGTATTTTCGAAAGAGAATTTATCTCTTGTCAAAAAGTATGTATTTCGTGCATGCAACATGTCATGAAGTGTGTTTCAACAATGACTTTATCGTTTTTGTTTTTTATGATATTGGTTATGTATGTTTTAATTAGGAATTTTATGTGTAATCCTGTTTTATTTTTTGAATCATCGTTTAAGTTCAATCGCAATGTCTTTTTAATAATAATAGTAATTCTAGTTTACATTAAGTTTTACTATTTAATATGATATATTCAATAATAATTAATTAATTCTATTGTAAAAGGAGATTATTAAGGATTTGGAAAAATAAATATTGAGAGGGATAACATATAAGTAAAATTGTCTGGTTTCATTTAAGGATTCATTATTTTTTTAAAATATTATTGTAGATTAATTCATATTTAAGTATTCATAGTTTTATGTCAATCATGAATGCAAACTATTAAAATTGAACATGTTTTATTTATTTAATTTGCCTAGATAAAATAATTAGATCACTTAAATATATGCATTTTCATAAATATACAACTAAATTATATTTATATTGAGTATTTAAATATATGTATTTTTCTTAAATGCTAATCTAGATAAATTATTTTATTATAAATTTATATTTATAAATTAATAAACTAAAAAAATTTAAACAAAAAAAAACATTTTTGAAAAACTGTAACAAAAAAATAAAAAACAATGTTAAAAACTCAAATAAATAACAGGAAAAATAAAAAAACGAAAAAAAACACAATTCACATTCTGAAATGTGTTTGAAAAAAAAGTAGAAAACCGATTTCATAATGTTTTAAAAAATAAAGGTGAGAAATCGGTTTGGGACCCAATTCCTGACCATGAATAATTTTGGTATCATTTGTGTAAATAATTTTTGGGTTGTATTATTTTTATAATTTTTTTTTAATTATTGGGATGAAAAATCCCAAAAGTGGTGCATTCAAAAAATTTAGGGTAAATATCAAGCATTACAACATGTGAATGATTGAAGATTCTTACATGTGATTAAGATGAGGATAATTCAAATATTACTTCAAATGTTGTTTATAGAGATGTCTTTCAAAATTTAAATAAAGATACCCATACTATATGTTAATTATTATATAATATATTTCACTATATAAACCATTTTATCTCTTTATTTTTGTAACCTTCAATATTAATTTGTGGTTTCAAATTGACAGAGAAATACAACATAAGATTGAAACCGAAATATTTTTGCTATAAAAAAATATATATTGCAATGAAGGTATTCATTTTGTTAAATTTTAAAAGATAATTCATCAAATATGCTTCATATGAAATCATGTATTAGTTATACATTGCATCATAAATTGTTAATGTTACTCACCAAATTTTATATTAATACTTCTAATAAAAAAATTAAATTAATTTAACTTTATTCCATCAATACTAAAATATTTTTTTTAATTAGGTGTTTTGGACATGTGAAGAACAATTGAAGAATTACATGTGTTTTAACAATTTATATACATTTACAACTATTTGTAACATAAATAATTGTTTTATAAACAGTGACACATGTTATCTTACTTTTATTAAATACTTTTTTTTAATGTTTTACTTATTCTACGTCAAAATTAAAAATTTAATAAAAAATCTTTAACAAACATTTTTCATATTATATAACTATTTATTTGATACAAAATCACCCTATAATTACACAAACATAATTAAAAACTGGTTGTGTAATAATGTTGGTGCGGTTAAGGTAGAAGTGGATAAAGAAGAAATTGTGGGTTTGGAAAACAAACTAAAACTAAGTAAAAATTAATCAAAATAAAAAAAATTATATTTTATGAGACTTTTTAAAATAATTTTTTAAGTAAAAAACATTTTTAAAATTACATAAATAACCCTTGTCATGTGGTTGGTTGGTTGCCATTTCAGTTTCAATCTATCAATGAGGTAATTACATGGATACATGTGGCAACCGTTCACATGGATAAATGATTGATACATTATCACTTAATTGATCACAATGTAATGTCACCTATAAAAAATATGACAAAAAAATTAACAAGTGATAAAAAAGCGTTAAAGAATTTATGAAGGACTAAAAATAAAATTACTTTAAATTTTAAAAGACCAAAAATATATTTAAACAAAAAAATTTATAAAAATAAATTGTTTTTAGTTCATTTAGGTAAGCTTCATATACTCCAATTTAAAAATAAATTCTCCAATAATAAGCTTAATTAATTAAACAACATTTTAATTAAGTTATGTATGCAAACATATCTATTGTGTCTAAACAATAAAATAAGCTGATAATAGCTAGCTTATTAGTTCATTAATCAGAAGGTCAAAATCCACATATGCACAAAGTGCTTTGAGGTCAACATTTATCCTACATCAGATAGTTTGATAATTTTAATTAAAAACTATTTTGACATTAAAATTATAGTATCAATATTATCAAAAAATAAAACTTGCTTGTTATAAAATTATTTAGTGGTAAGAATATTATGTGTTTGGCTACCCTTTTCACAATAATAAAATGTTACATTAATTATAGGTACGTATAGTGTCCTCAGGGATCAATCATCGCAAGCATGACAAAACCATAAATATCTATTTCAAGTGCATGCATGCATGAAACCTGTCAAGGTAGATCGAACAAACAATAATATAGCAACAAAGTTTGATTGGCTAGATCCACCATGTTTATAGGGTAAAAAGACAAAAATTACCGGTTAATTTTCCTTGATGGTCATGACAAGGAAATTATGTGCGTTGTTTTGAATGAATAGAAATTCAAGTAAACTGAATTCAGTATTTTACACCAAGTTTTCTCTCTAAATCTATTCAATGACAGAGGTTAACCGTGATCCCAGCCAATTTTTTCTCCAAATATAAACAAATATGTCAATTGTCAAATGCTTCATAAAGCGCGCACACACATATATATAGAGGGAGTGAGAGATAGTTTTGTATTCATTTCAAGGCCAAAGGGTTCTTAATCTTTCAATCCTTTCGGCTGAGGTTACCTTCCCCTTGGCCATAATCACCCAAAATTAAAAAAAAATAAAAAATAAAATAGAAAAGAACCTTCATGGCAAAAATGCATAATTTATACCTTTTAACTTGTTTGGTAGTCATGATACCTACCTTGTATGCCAATGTCAAAGAGGATGAAGCGTATTGGAAGAGGCAAAATGAAGTACTTGTTGATTCATATTGGCAGGAAAGAGCATCAGTTGCCCAAAAAGACAACCATCAAGCTTATACTCCTGACCCATATTCACTCACCAAGAACTTCACTTATAGTGTTAGCGAGTGAGTCTTATAAATTGTCATGTTAATGCCATATGATGTTATATTTCATGAGAAAAGTTCACACACACACACATATATATTCATTCACTATGCTTATATAAATTTAGAGTGTGTTTGTTTAATGTGTTTGTTTCAAGTCATACAAATTTATTCCAAGAAATGTTAAACGGTTACCAAAAATGTTAGGAATAATATTCCTAGTAATAGTATTCCTAAGAATATCATCCCAAATGTATAATTTAGTCCGTGAATGAAACGTTCCCTTATATAATTTTTTTCGATTTGTTTGACAAAACAGAATCATAGTAGGTCAGAAGAATGAAAGAAGGAATTTGAGGGGAAGAGGTGGTAAATGCATGGCAACAAACCCAATTGACAGGTGCTGGAGGTGTGACCCCAATTGGGCAAACAACCGCAAGAAGCTTGCAGATTGTGTGCAAGGTTTTGGAAGAAACACTGTTGGTGGAAAGAATGGTCCATTCTATGTTGTAACAAGTCGTTTAGATAATGACATGGTAAATCCTGTTCCTGGTACCCTTAGGCATGCAGTTACAAGAAACGGACCCTTGTGGATCATCTTTGCTCGTAGCATGAACATTAGGCTCAGCCAGGAGCTCATTATGACAAGTGACAAGACCATTGATGGAAGAGGAGTTGATGTCTACATTGCTAATGGGGCTGGTATTACCATCCAGTTCATCAAGAATGTGATCATCCATGGAATCAAAATTTTTAACATTCAGGTTGGCAATGGTGGACTTATTAGAGATTCTGAGACCCACTATGGTTTTAGGACTTTTAGTGATGGTGATGGAATTTCAATCTTTGGCTCCAACAATATTTGGATTGACCATGTTTCCATGAGAAATTGTAAAGATGGATTGATAGATGCTATTCAGGGTTCCACTGCTATTACCATCTCTAATAGCCATTTCACAGACCACAATGAGGTGATTAGTTGATTAATTTCAATTGTTTGTTTTGTCCCTCCATACATGTTTTTAGTCCTTTTATTTTAAAAGAAACACATGTTTTTTAGTCTTTAATGAGGAACTAATTAAAACCGGCCACATGACTTTTGATAAATGAAGAGACTAAAAACGTATCAAAGTTTTATGAGGACTAAAATTAAATTTTGCAATATTTTGATGAACCAAAAACATGCTTTATCCTAATTTCTTTCAGTTATTTGTTTAGACTTTAATTCCTGGTTTTGAAAGTGAAAATGTTTCCCTGCCTAGGTGATGTTGTTTGGTGCTAGTGATAGCTATGATGGTGATAGGATAATGCAGATCACATTGGCATTCAACCACTTTGGCAAGAGATTAATCCAAAGGATGCCAAGGTGCAGATATGGTTTTGTCCATGTGGTTAACAACGACTACACTCATTGGGAAATGTATGCCATTGGTGGTAGCAAGCATCCTACCATTATTAGTGAGGGAAACAGATTCATAGCCCCTAACAACATATATGCTAAAGAGGTATGCATCTAAATATATACTCTAAGTCATGCTCCTCCTTACAAATAAAAGTATGCATATTTTCTTTGTTGATCATTTTTCTCCTATAATTAGTATCTCACCATGATACCATCTTAATTAGAAAGAGAAATACATAAATTGTTATACTACAATGATTCATCGTCATTAATTGTAGGATATAGTAGTTAATTTTTTTTTAAAAAATATATTATAATTGTACCATATGTTGTTATTCAACAACATAAATTAAGAATCCAAACCTTTTCCCCTTCATTTCTTCCAATTTCCCGCTTACCAAGCAAGCACATCATATATAAACTCCAATGAACTCAAGGACCCAACCAAAAAAATTGTATTCCCATGTGTCATTTGCGCTTGACTATTATAGAAGATAGTAGTACTTTTCTAATTTCTTTATCATTCATGCAATGTGTATGTTTTTTGAAGCTAACATGCTTTAATTATTAGTACTGAAAGCAATTGTTTTCACTGTCCAAAAGAACTTTTACAGTAATATTTATTTGGTTTAGCATTGATCCTTAGTTAAGCAAGTTCATTTCCTTAACTCTAAATGTCAACACCTCATGCATCACATGTTCTTAACCAAGTAGTATAAATGGAGGATAGTTTATGCTTAACTACTGGGTTACAAACAAAGTAACCTCAAAGAATTCCTATAAAATGTTGCTAGTTTTTTGGTCTTGCATTACTCTAAGTGCCATACAAAATAAAATTCATGAAACTGGAATGTAGATCAAGAGTGACTCATATAACTAATTTGCTATTTTGGTGTTGGTGAAGATAACAAAGAGGGATTACTCACCAGAGCAAGAGTGGAAAAACTGGCAATGGAGATCAATCAATGACGCGTACATGAACGGAGCATTTTTCGTACAAGGTGGTCCTCAGATAACAGACAGGCCATTCTCAAGGCAGGACATGATAACAGCAAAGCCTGGATCATACGTGGGAAGGCTCACTCGCTATGCTGGAAGCCTTAAGTGTATTGTTGGAAAGCCTTGTTAATTAGCCATAACCATTCTTTGGCAAAGGAAAGAACAAGACAAGAAACCAAGCAATCAAGCCTTGTCATAATTTTCCTTGCATTGTCTGCTTTTTCATCAGTTTGTTGGAAAGAAAATATGTTCATTCATCACAAAATCTTCTCTCCATGTATTCTTTGATAAATTGTAAATGGAAATTGCACCAAAATTTTATTAAATGCAGATGTTTCCCTGGATTAGCATGTGATGTAAGCTATGACATCCATTTGATGTTTTTAAAGAGAATTCCTTTGTAATTATATAATAATTATAATGTAATATAATAATTGATTGTAATCATATTTTTTTATAATTATAATTATAATAATGAAAATTATTAACAATGATTTGTAATAATTATGCATATTATACTTATTATATTATTATTATTATTATTATTATTAAACTAATTATTTATTAACGGATGCAAGTAATAAAAAAATAATTTCCAATAATGAATATGAAATTGTTAAAAATATTTTATATACAATTATGAATAGGTTTAAATGCAATTTTGATTTTCCTATTTTGTCAAATCTGTAAAAAATATGTCATTTTAATCCTATAGACATTTGATCCTTTTATTTTATAAAATTCATAATTTTGGTCCTCATTTAAAAAGAAATATAATTTTAGTTTAATCTTCAATTTTATCTACGATTTATTTCTTATATTATAACTAATTAAATCATTTTTTGATGATACATAAATATGTTAGATCTAAGGTTTACTTGTATCGAAATAAAAGAAATAAACCATAGATAAAATTGATGATTTGACTAAAATTGTACATTTTCTAAAATAAGATTATCAAATATCTCTATTTTAAAATAGAGGACTAAAATTACATATTTTTTTAAAACATAGGGACCAAATATCTCTATTTTAAATGGAGGAACCAAATATATAGATTGAGCAAAATAAGGGAACCAAAATTGCATTTAAGACTTTTGAAATTTATCTTTGTCAATTCTGAATAATAACTTTCTTTAGTGTCATCCACTATTTTTTGCTTGTGTTAGCCTCATACTTATTTGAAAATATAATAATTTATGCATAATTAATTGCAAAAAAAATAATTTTAAGACAATTATGACATTCAAAAATTAAAAAAAAAATCATCTTCGTAGTATTTTCTGATTGAATATAATTTCACAATCACTATGTGTAATTATAAAAATTATTAGTATCTAATATTTCTATTTTTAATTCAAACAGAGTTAAAAAATAGAAGAT
>PYAF01001746.1:385045-413017 GCA_007407185.1 Glycine tomentella | reverse complement strand
ATAAAAATTAGCATCTTAGAATAACATTTGTTAGGATATCTAGTTTATCTTCATTGCATCTTAGAATAATTTAAATATTTCAAAATTAATTTACCCATTTCCTCATTATTTTAATTATTTTGTTATCCACTTATATATTATTATAATCTAATGTTAATTTAAATAAAGGTTAGTATTTTACATCTTGTACTATCACGTCTAACATAGGATATTAAATTAATATCAAATTCAGAATTCATTGTTTTTATTTTTTATTTTTCCCTTAATGCCTCCATCAATTTGAACCATATCCCTTCAAACCATATATGTTATCGTTTGAAAATAAAAAAGAACACAAATAACAGAAAGACAAGGTGCAAGATGTCGCAGGTTCAGTCCATTACCTTGAAGCATCTCTCACAACCAACCCACACTTTCGTTCCTCCAAAGTTCAACATTCCTTTGAACCGCAATTTTTCTTTTACACCTAAATTCACATTCTCAACATCACTCTCTGTCAGATGCTACCACCCTAACCTCGTCCAACCCAAGCCATTCCCACCACTGCCACAACGCCCTCCAGGTTTGTTCCTCAACTTCACAACAAAATTCCACATTTTTCTTTCAAAAGTTACGATTTTGAATGATGGGTATGTTCGTGTGTTCAGTTGCAGAATTGCCACAGCAAAGGGTGTACGTGGGTTACTCCGTTTACACGAGGAAGGGCGTGCTCACCGTGACTCCTAGACCTCCGGAATTTGAATCGAAAAGTGTATGTTATGAGTTTCTGATGTTTTTGTGTTGGAATTGTAGATTGAATGTTTAGTTATGGAAGGTTCTGATGTTTGTTTTGCAGTCTGGGGCGTTCAAAGTGTCCAAGGAAGGTTATGTTGTGCTCCAGTTTGCTCCCTCAGTTGGTGCTGATGAGCCCATATATGATTGGAACCAAAAGCAGGTAACTTGTGCTTCCTCTATGGAGTCTATACTTAGGTCTTGTTTGAATAAATTTCTCACAAGCACTTACGAGAGCAAAAACTAACAAGTAAAAATGTAAAATTTAATATGTAGAAGCACTCTCATATTAGCTTCTCTACAAGCTCATTTTAATTTATATATAAGCTAATTTTTAACTTACCAGAGATGAAATTGGAGGTGTGATTCGGGGGGATGATTTCAACAGTACCTGGATGGATTTGATAGAGTTTTGTCAGGATTGAAATTGTGATAGGAGGTTTTTTAAAGTCGTCATAAAGGCTGCTGATGAAAATGGTTCGAGGAGTCCTGGTGTGGGTGCGGTGATGATGTATACATACCGCTAAAGTCATTTGGTGCATTCACGGATATTAATTCAGGAATCATTAGCATTAAATATAAGGGGGGGGGGGGTGGATCTGCTACACTGTTATAGCTGGTGTAATTTGTATTGTGGCATGGATTAGACACATCTTATGTTCAGATCTGTGTTTTCTTAATAAATTGCTTTTAGCCTTTCAAAAAAAAAAACTTATGAGAGACTTTATTTTATTTTATTTTCTTCTTCCATAAGTGCTAATGGAAAAGTTTATTCAAACAAGACCTTAGTATCTTGGTTTTTCAAAAATATAAGAAATTCTTATGTATTCTTAAGAGTGTGCTACACCAAGTCCACTAAATACATGAACAAATACAACCTGTTAGATTGGAGAAATTGCTACATGGTTCTAGACCACTACATATTCATGGTCCCGACTAATCTTCATGCGACATATAATCGAGAAGGAGTTAAATAACACTCAATTATGTTGTACGTGGTTATTAATCGGGACCATGGTGGTCCTGGACCATTTAATAATTTATCGTTAGGTCGATTTTAAAATATAACTCAGTAAAACTTAGATCAAATCTTAACCGCTGGGAGTGTTACACTTAATAACTTGATATTTCTTGTAAAATACAAACTTATTCATTATACTTTAGGGGTTTTGGCTAGGTGGTTAAAATTCCTTTGTTTTGCTATCCAATTACACAAATGCAATAGATTTTAGTGATTGTTTAGAGTTGAGAGGCTACCCCGGTCTGCCAGCTGTGTTTTTTTTTGGCTTTGGAGTTTGGGGAAACGTATGTTTTGAGTAGTTGGAGACTATGCCAGTTTAATGCATGATGCTGATGGTTAAGTTTTTGTATGTAAGAAATTAGTGGTGGTGTGAAACAAAAAATGAATGTTTTGAGAGAAATCCACACAGTGGTTAGATTTAATTTAGAATAGGCCTGACTTTAATTTGAAAGAATTCAAGACAAGTTCATTCTGTAAAACTGAAATTTTCTTTGTACAGGTCTATGTGTTTATGATTATGTTTATGTATGAAATTAAGGAAATTTAATCTTTGTTTTTGAATGAGCCTTGGGTTCGTCATGTAGGCAATCTCACCTAGTAGGATAAGGTTTTTGTTGTTGTAGTTTCTGAATAAGCCTCAGAGCAAACATTATCAAGTAGTTATAGTAGATTTTATGAATGATTTATTTTCTCATCCTATGACTAACAAGTAGCAACTCATCAGAATATCACTGTCCATTGCGTTCATGCTTCTGGATGTGCTCATTGCCAACTCAACTGAATGATTTTTTTCCCCTTCTTTGAGAAAAATAAAGATATGATTTCACTGTTCCTTAGTGGGTATAGCTATCAGCTATGAGATATGCAAGTAGTGTGCAGGTTCAATTTCAAACCTTGCAATGCACTATGCCTCCATTTCTTTCTCCCCTTCTCCTCATGGGACCTCTTGTGGGCTTCCCCTAAGGCCCATCAGTGATGGGGCCTCCCTTGAACCAAAAAGAAAAACAAATGTGCTTTCATTGGAATTTATGATTCTGTTGAACATAGTTTTATAGTTTAAAACGTGAGGTAATTGTCCACTTTGATTGAATGCAGATATTCTCACTATCAGTGAGTGAAATGGGAACTCTAATTACCCTTGGTGCAAGGGATTCTTGGGAATTTTCTCATGAGACTGTTAAGTCGAAAAGGTAGTTTCTGTGTTGTATCTTCTAGTAATTGTAATGAACAATCCAACATATTGACAAATTTATGATTATTGCTTGCTTTATCTTGCGACACAAATTGAATTTCCTTTTCACAATAGAAGGGTATCTGATGGTGTCTTCAAACCATGAAATAAATGAAACATGTAATATGACAATATATGTTGATTCACGTGAATTAACTAAATCAGTATCCACTGTACTTGTTGAGTTTTTTTGGGATGTGTGTATGTTATGCCATAAGTAATGGCTGCTATTATTTCATCCTTTTTAAAGTCATTTTGGAAATTGTCTTGTTATGCAGCAATGAAATTGAAGTTAGAAAAGTTTTGAAGGTGGAGCCACTTCTGGATGCTACTGGTCACTTATTTAGCTTAAGTAATTCTCTTTATTCTTAAACTTTTTTTTTGCTGTTATTTTATCAATTTGGTTTTACTTTCTGGCCATCTTGAAGTTGTTAGGATACTCTGTACTTCCGGTTTGTTTCAGTTCACAAATCACTATTTGGTGTAAACTGCAAATATTTGGCTTAGTGATGCAATATTTTAACAGTGATATGTACTCACTTTAAGGAATAACTTTGCTTACCCATTTTTATGCCAATACCTGCAATATAAAGGAAAAATATTAAATGTCATAAATTTTAAAGCTGGTGGAGACAGTGGAACAATTTAAGGGGGAGTCTGACATATCCTCTTTCTAGGTGGATGTAGGGATTCAGAGTTACGACCACAGAAAAAGTAATTGGTGAGATTGGGTGTAAAAGGAATGGTGAAGGAGGTATCGTATTTTTTGGTATTGGAGTGTGCAGTGTGTGGAGGGTGAAGTTTCTGCGTTTATTTTGTTATTAAAAAAAAGTCTGATGATGAAATTTTCTCTAAGGGTGTTTCTGGAAAGTTCACAGCAGTTTGGAATTGGTGTGTTATTGTAAGTGTTCAGAGCTTTTTCATTGAACAGATGGGGTGTAGGTGGTTTTGGACACAGATAAATGGTGGTGGGGAAAGTATTCGATCCATATATTTTGAAATGCCATATAAACAGACCAGCAATTTTTATAAGATAAGAAAAAAGTGTGGTATGATGCAAATAATTGATGACGGTATCATGCAGAGTTATGGGCATTTTGTTTCTTTGGCATAGTAACTACAGTATATAATTTATGGCACATATGTTGTTTGTGGAGCTACATTGGTGACGTTTTAGCAGAATGGAGAATGGAGTAAATTCTTGGAGTTTTACTTGCTTTTTGATTAAAGCTTTGATCTTATTTGTATTGCTTTTTTTTTTTTTTTTTTTTTTTTTTTTTTTTTTTTTTTTTTTTTTTTTTTTTTTTTTTTTTTTTTTTTTTTTTTTTTTTTTTTTTTTTTTTTTTTTTTCATTTTATACATTTGTAATTTGTTGCAGCCAGCTTGTATCACAACTTGTGACAGTGCTGGTTTTCAATAAAATGATTCAATTCTCCTATCCAAAAAAAAAAGTTCTGACTTTGTTGTGTGAATTTTGAAAGGCGTTCAAAAGAAGCCTGCGAACATGGAGGGAATTCAGAAAAACATCTCTCTCCCTGTTACAAGGGCAGAGCTAGCAGTTTTAAGGTTGCTTTTCAATGTATGGTCTCTCTGTCTCTCTCTCCTCCTCCTCCTCTAATGGTAGAATATTCATTGCCATGATTCTCTGATAATGCAATTGGAATATGTATAGTAGCAACAAGATAAGGCTGTGAGAGTATATGCATGATTTAATTTAAAGTGTATTGTATCTTAACCCACTAAAATTCGAGGGTAGATACAACCTTACTTGCTTACGTTAAAGATAAACTCACTTTAGATCTGAGTCCTTTTCCATAACAGAGAAGAAAAGATCAAGCTTTCTCATGCTTTAAAGTTCTTTCTGTAATAGTAGCTCAATTTTCTAGTCAAGAAAATTACTTGTCTAGCCAAATTACTTATCATGAAATCTTCAAGGTTTATAGAATTTTTGCTTTTCTGTCAGACAAACAATTTGTAATTTGGAATGTAAAGTGATATAGCATTTAAAAACAGGGTGCTCTACAAGATTTTTTGTTCTTTTAGTGAATCCAATTTTCCTTAGTTCAACATGATTAATATTTTGCTCATTTTGATTGTACTTATGCTTCTTTTCTGTGCAGTATATCATTCCATACCTTCTAGGTTGGAATGCCTTTGGAAACTCCATAAAGCCAGAGTTATATAGTCAAGTGAATAGTACCAACTCCAGATATGGAGCAGACAATGAATGGAACAGATAGGGATCACTCTTGCAATTACTTTCAAAACTGCAGACAGTTACACTGCCCTGTGCTACCTTCTCAACTTTAAAATGTGTTGAATCTCTTCATCTGGTAGCATAGAATTGTTTGAGAAATTGAGTATCATTATTAGAACACTCATATTTAATTGAATTATTTACTTTTTTGTTAAAATAAATTATTTACTCCTTTCCTTTGTTTTTTGTGTGGCTATTACTTTTCCTTTTTGTTTTTGAATATAATTAGAATTGATTGACAGTGTAAAAGTTTTTTGGTACAAAAAAAACTCCAATTGTTATGTATGGGAAGGTTGTTGAATTTTGTAGTAATTATTTCAAGTCATATCTAGGATGATTTTTAGTTAGTTGATTGTGTAAAAATACAAATATTAATATTATATCAAAATTAAACTTTACTTTTCTTCATTGTCTGGTTAAAAAAAATATTTGATCAATATCAATGGAATGCATTATTGAAAATTGATTCTTGATGTCATTCTCTTTATAACATTAAATTCATTTCATTGAAGCATAAATGTACTCATTAATTCAAATATTTCATAAAATCAATGATGAATGGATTCAATTTGTTTTGTCTCTCAAGTCTTAACCAAATTCACATTTTATTGAAAAACATTTTTCAAATACTTGTTGAAAGTACATAAGGAAAAGAGGGGTCGCTGCATTTGCGGATAATTAGAAATATATATTCACCTTTTATTTAGTAATAAATTATCAAACGAAAATTTTTTATTCTTTTTCCAGGTAGGACCTAAAAGTGGACTTCAAATTAGACTTAAAATTATGTCAACCCAAATTTTATTACAAAAATATGATGAGATAAAAACAAGTATAGCATTCTTATGGAGTGGGACTATTGGAAAATCAGGTAATACCTAAACTTTAACAATGCCTAATTGTGTGCTCCGTGATAAAACGAATTATTATTATTATTATTATTATTATTATTATTATTATTATTATTATTATTATTATATCAGAAAAAGAAATTCTAGATCCACCCTACTCTACAACCATTTAAGTTACATGTAAAATCTTTCCCTCAAAAATCAAAATATACTTGACAATTGTTTCCTACACCTCACGAAACACTTTTTGCACTTCTTTTAACAATAAAATTTACAAAATTCCAAAACTACCCTACAGCCCCCTTTTGGTTAATTTCCAAAATGCCGAATTCGTAACACAAACATTGGCATAACTTTCTAGATTCGCAAATCTGAAATTAGTTTTTGTTAATTCTAGGTTACTCAATCTGATAACAAAAACTAATTCTGGATTTGTGAATGCAGAAAGGTATACCAATGTTTGTTTGTTATGGATAAGTTAATCTGTAAGTTATGTAATAGTATTGTGGATTAAGTGCTTTGGAAAATATTATATTTTTTAGATTACTTAATCCGTACTATACAAAAATTATTTTGGATATGTATTTCTGGAAATCTACACAAATGATGTGTTGCGGACTAATTCATCCAAAGTGTAATTCATGAGGGATTTTGAGGAATCAATCTAGTGGCACTTGGAATCAAGATACAAGTGTGTGCCTTGAATGCTAGTTAAGCATAGATTGCTGGAGGCATTTGCAAGTTCGGAGGGCCCACTAGAGATGCCATTCAAGTTTTTCTAAGAGTCTGCAAAGGATAAATTTGGGAATTTAATTTTGTTTTAAAATGATGTGGGTGCAGGAAGCAATTGCCATTGCAGTTTTGGATAATGACCCATATACCATAGGCTTTCAAGGTCGTGTTTAAGGGTCATCGCTTGCCAACCCAATAACGATGTTGAAGTCCATTCTTCTCTTTTGGTCAAAAGTATTCAATTTCATTGTTGCATCATTAAGGGATAATATAACATGACAACATGCAACGGTGAAGTGTAGATAATTCTTGCGGAGAATCCACAGTCCTTGTGTTCTTGTGCTTGAATGAAGGATTAATTTCATGAAATTGTCAAAATAGACAAAACATGTTACCTCGTGGTCTAAAACAAATTAACATTGTACCAAACTAACAACACTCCATTTTGCTTTTATTAAAATATAAATCATCTATCGATAATGCAGCTGAACTCCTATTTTTCGTGACTAATTACATGCTGCCCAATTGAAAGTGAGGGTTTTCGACTATGGAATATAAAAAAGAATTGTCTAATAATAGATTGTTATGTATAATAAGTTATTGACTTTATAATAACTATTTTAAAAATTATATTTAGAATGCTTTTTTTAATATTAGTTGATAGTAAAAAAAATTTTAAACCAGTAATCTATAAAAATTAAATTCTAAAGAACAAGGTGTAAGAAATTTAAAATCACTCTTTAGATAATCATATAAGTTTTTAATGTTTTATAAGACACATCATCTTTTATTTATTCTTTTTGTTGTATGATTTCTTTATATTATCTTATGAATCATTTAAGGTTATATAAACAGGGTTTCTAAAATGGAATAGAAGTATTCCATTATGATTATGTTTAACAAAACTAGTTGAAAATTGAAAATTTAGCTTATAACTGAAAGTTGATAGTTGAAAAGTTAATTTATTAAATTATAAATATTTACAAAATTAGTTGTTGAAGTAGTTAAAAAGTGTAAAATAAAAAATAATAAATCATAATTTATGTAAAAATGATAATAAAAAAATAGATAAATATATTGAAAATAAAAATTGAAAAATATATAAAGGAAGTTAAAACTTAATGTTTAAAAAAATGTTACTTAAAATAACATTTCATACAAACGCTAGAAGCTATTAAAAAATATTATTAAAAGAGCATCTCACAAACTTTTTAATTAGTAAAAAATGTTAAAAACTAATTAGAATATCATGCCTAACATAATGTATGTCCTCGCCATCCTCAAATAATTACCAAATGTTTGGGTACAATATTTTATACTCGTCAAATTTTCATTGCCAATTATTTCGTTGTTTAATGAAAAACTCTTTTGTATAAGTAGAGATTAACCATGTTAAAAAATCTCCAAATTAAAAATCAGGGATAAATACGTTGATTATTGAGATTAGTGATAATTACATTAAACCTAATTTGTTAAAAAAATTAAATTTTAATCCCTTATTTTTATATATTATTCTTATGTTTGTAATACTCGTTATTTAAAATTGCACGTCTTTTTTTATTTAATGTCTGAACTATATACATTGTATCCTTAAAAATAACAAAGGAACGAATAAGAAATGAAGGTGCAGTGTAAGTTTTGAAATAAGTTTAGAGTTTATAATATTTACTAAATTCAAAGAAGATTAATGTCATTATTCTTAAAATTATTAAATAAAATAGAATTCCAACTATTATATATTTTTATTAATTTATGTTAGATTTTCTTCAATTCGCACAAATCGGCATAAATAATAAGGTTGAAATGTATATTAATTACAAAATATAATTAGGTGGGACAGATAAATTGGCAGGCCACTGCTGTAGAATTATTATTAATTAATTTTAGAACTATTAGATAGTCATCAATTAAATATATATTTCCTTGAAGGTCAAATGAAATTATTTGATCAGTTTCACTAATTTTACGTAATTAAAAATAAAAAAACTTGCATATTATAGACATTGTTAAGTATGTAATAATCTTTTATAATCATTAGTAAAGACTCCTCATGTGAAAAAATTGAAAAATTGATCAAAATCTCCCCCTCTCTTAGTAAAATTTATACTTTTACACTCTAATTTAAAACTTTCATTCTAATTCACCTAATTTCTTTTCATTTCTTTTTTATCACTCTACTGACCCTTAATGCGGAGAAAAATGACTTGTTATCACAATATTATAGCTAGTTATGGGGGTTCTTAATAAAGCACATGTGTAGCATATACAATGGTACTGGAAAGGCCATTGACATTCCATTGAGGGTAACGTTATGTGCCGCTTCCTTTGTAGTATACACATAATTTAATGGAATGTAACACAAATATTAAATTTACTTCAGCTCTAATAAAAAAACATTGAGGTCAACCTAATATAAGGTCGTGGGCAAATGACCTTTTTTTATATTGGAAAAATGATCTTATATTATCAACTTAAATACAAACTACTTGACCAAGATCTGTTGAAGATTGACCCACTTGGTTTTTCTTAATTTATCAATTTTTAAGAATCTTAATAATGCATCAAATTTAAGTAATATTTTGAGTATTACTGGCAATCTTACCTTCTTTTGAGCTGTCAGCAGCATCAAGTGTTTTAAATAATATGATCAGTTGAACTCTCGTATATACTACTTATGCTGAGTAGCTTGTTAATTAATGCTAAACATTCTTATTGAAGTAAGCTTTCAAAGATAAATTTCATTCCTTAATCTTATATTAGACAGACTTAATTAACTAGGCCCATGAACGATAAATTATATATTTTTATCAATAAAAAATGGCACTAACTAGGCTAGGTTAATTAGTTGTATTTCGGAGCTGTGACACTGTTTTAATGTTTTAATCTTGTGATGTGATTGTGTGAAAACATATAAATTCAGGTTTTTACACTTAAAATTAAATGCACACCAAATGTTTAAGTTCTAAGCAGAAGAATCAAGCAGGGTGATGAATATGCACGAAATGGAAATACTTAATTTGTCTAATTGTCTCCAAATTCAAGTGGAGACATTGTATAAACCTTAATTATGAATTAAAGCTGTCAATGAATTAATTAAATAAACTGATAATAGGAGCCGCCTCCCCCTCGCGTCATACAATACAAATATTGATTGTTTTAGGGTCAAAGTTTAATCTTAATTATGATAATGTGGAATAATAGCTTTTTCATTTACCTTATAACTTTTCCTCTTTGATCATTAATTTCTGATGTACACACAATATCTTATGAATTACCAAATTTCTCTCCTAAAATAGAAATAACACCGAGCACTTTCGCATATATACTAATTAAATAAACTGACAAGACCTCCTTACTTATACTTTGTCCCCAAAAAAGATTAATAGTATTGATCATTATCGATTTATAGTCATGTGCAAAGCAAAACATATAATTTTAACTAGCTTAAAAGGCCCCTCCTGTTTTTAAATGTTTTTGTAAAGAAGAACACATAATATACATATAAGCATCCATTTGTTTTAAATTTTAGAAGAATAGATTTTGAAAAATATTCCAAACAAACACTATTCTTTTAGAATGGATTTTGTTTGGACAATATCGTGATGTTAATTTGAAACAAAACAAACAGAAACTAAGTAGTCTTCATTCGAAGAATTCACACTCAAATGCTACTTTTTTTTTAAAAAAATAATTTACCTAATGTACCCTTAATAAATGCGACTTTTGTATATAATAATAATAATAATAATAATAATAATAATAATAATAATAATAATAATAATAATAATAATAATTTCTTTTAGTTAGCTGTGCATACTTAATCTTTTCATAAAATTATTTTTTATTTTATTTCATGGAAAGAAGGTTAAAACAATTGGGTTTATTTTCTGATATGTAATTGTGTGGACTTTTTAGTCATTTTTTTACAGAGACTTTTTGGTCGGTTAAAAATAAGAGTATCCTTCATAAATCATAAATCACAATGCTTTGAACAAAAAAGAATATAAAAAATGTCTGCTTATGAAATTGGTTTAAAGCCAAAGCCTCCAATCAATTATCCCCCCAAACTTTTGCCATTTTAGAATTAAAAAAATATATTAGTAGTGGTAATGTGGTATGTATCTAATACGTATGAATTTTACTAATAAATAAAACGTAACTGATAAAATTACTTGATTATGTACAGTGAAAAGACCGACATCTTCAAACTTTATGGTGCCCTTTACATCTATGCGACAAGGCAATGTGGCTTCATGCATTACTTAGTGGATCTTCAAACATGATGATAACTGCTATAGTCCACACGCATGGTTCATCAGCATTTCCTTTCCTGCACCAAATAGCAAATTAATTGCTGCCTTTGATGACCCATTCATCATTTGCAGAAGTTGAAAAAAAAAAACATATTTAATGAATTAATTAGTGATTTTTGAAAATTGTTTTCAAAACTAATATATCCATTTTAGTTTTTAAAACTAAACAAACAAAACATCTTTATGTTGTTTTGTTTATTTACTGTTTTCAAAAATAAATTTGGACTGTTTTCTAAAATTTATTTGTCTCCTGAATAAGTTTTTTGCATACGAGAAATAATTTTTTGCTTACTGGCAAAACTAAATTTTCCCTATAGACAATGCTTACGTACATCTATATGCCAGCTACCGTTCCAGTTACATGGCTACATCATATGTGTTCAAGAACCAAAAATTAGATATTCTTAGAGAGACACAGAACTTGTTAAACATAATTAAGTAACCAATGCGTTTATTTTAATTAGTTATATAGTATAATTCAGGTAGTTAATTAAACATGACGCATGCTAAGAGTTGTTATAAATTTCAGTATCTATTTTTAATTTTTATGAATAAAAAAAAGTTGAATAGTATTTGTGAGTTATTGTAAATACTCTTATATCGAAGATTGATTCTTTGAAAAACAAGTACCCCTCCTAAAAGAAAAAAACATATATAATTAATAATTAATACTGGTAATAGTAATATTGGAATGAGAAACTTCATAAGCCGTGAATAATTAACGTATATATAGTATGTACATCCACACATTGCCGGCCCTTAAAGTTGGCCATAGAATTGAGGTATGCAACGATCCGTATAATGCTGGAATGTTTTAATTCTTCCATGCAGCTAGCCTGCAGCAGGAATGGCTCTTCAAAGGTTGGAGTGGCTTTGAAAATTAGGGACATATTCTTATTCTCACGTTTCATTAGCTGGAATGATGTACTAATATGCTTGAGCAATCATTTAGTAACAATTTTAATTTGTTTTTCAATTCACACACATTAGGAGTCAATTACTCCTGTCTGCTCCTTGATTAGTTTGTATAAAATATATACTCTTGAGGAATTTCTCCAACCTCAAATCTACTTTTCTATATTTAGTTCCTAAAGTTTGATTCCTTCTTAGATAAGCTATACTAATTAAATAATGAAAGGTTGATCATTCATCCAACATATGTATTAGAAATGATACCTTGGAATGAGTGTAAAGCTAAATAAATTACTTCTACCCCAATACCAGAGGACTATGTTAGTTATAAGAAGTGTGAATCCGCCTGTCCGATGGTTCAAAACTGTTTAGGAATAAAGGTTTCCTCAATCTAGGGTTAGAGGTAACTTAAGTAGAGCATCAAGTGTTCTTTGCCTCTACTCATCTTGTGTGCTTTATATAGGCTCCCCAAGTTTATTTCTATTTCCTTAATTATAAATAAGATATAACCAAAATGATTGAGATATGATAAAAGATCTTCTACAAATATAACCGAATATAATAAGATATAGAAAAAGGATAACACAATAAGTGCTAATCCTTTCCAATTCGTTAATACCCTTCATTTCAGAAGGCTCAGCCACTTGCTAACTATGTAGGGTGTCAGGTCTTATTTGGCCTTAGGCCAACCAAAGGGTATACAACCTCTCAACCTCGAGTGCGTAGCATGAAGAGACTTAAAATAATGTCGATCGATCCATCATCAAGGATCGATGGTACATAATCTCTCAGTCTCAAGCGAGTAAATTTCGTATGACTTATCAATGAAGTTTTACTTTTTATTCCTATAACTTCCTTTCACTTTCGTTGTTGAAATTCTATATACATGAGATTGAGCATTGCTGACACAAATGTGAGAGAAGGGAGAAGAGAGAGAAATGAGTTAGAGTGGGGAGGAAAGTGGAGAGAGAAAAAGTTTGTGTTTTTTTTTTAAAAAGTCTTAAATGACTTTAATATCCTTTAAAAGAACTAATTAAAACAAAAGAGATGTGAGTTTTTTGTCCTAAAATGTTGATGTAAGATATTGACATACTCCAACTAATTAAAAGAAAGGTGCAAGTATGTTAGCTCCCCTTATATATAAGAGCCCTTGTTTATCATTTCACCTCAAATCCATAAAATCTCATAGTTGGTGATCATTGTCAAGGATGATGCATGTGATGAATTTTGACAGGGATAGATATTTGTGACATTTTTCACAAATAGACGAATCTGCAATCCTACTATAACTTATATAAATCAAACAAATTGAAAAATTAGAAAATCGATTTCTTTATTAGATTGGATCAGATTTCAGATTTGATTTTAGAAATTAATATAAATCGAACTTATACATATATATATATATATATATTTTTTTTATTCATAAATTTATAATATCATTAATTTATATTTTATTTCTTATATATTTATTAAATTATCATATTAAATATATGTATTTATTAAAAATATATATTTAATTAAAGATTTTTACTAATTATTTGAGTTAAGATCCATAAATTGTTTTTTTTTCTCTTCATTTTTTTCCTCCTCCTTTCATCCCTCTTTTATTTTAGTTTATTTTTCATCTCTTTTGTCTTATTTCCACTTTTTCTTCCCCTCTATCTTTCTCTTTCTTTATCTTATTTTCAATTTATAGTTGAGTTTATCGAACACCAACCCCAATTAATTTGGACTAAAGATGCACTTGATGTTGATGTATTAGTTATATATGTCATATAAATAAAATATTTAATATTTTAAATTATCTTTTTAATATATATCTTACCATTTATTTAGTATTTTCTAAAAAAATGTTAAAAGTAGGATTAAAATAAAAAATTAATCCAATTCAGACAGTTTTAAATTGGATAGAATCAAATTAAAAGTTTAAATTAAACCAATTAAATTATAAATTAACAAAACCAAAATTATTAGATCAAATTAATTTTCTTTAGAATCAGTCAAATTCAATCCGCGGACACTCCTAATCAACTTACTAAGTTGTATATAACAAAATATTTCTCCAATCTCTCTCATAAACGTTGAAATTCAGAATTATAATGTTATTTTTTTTATCTTAATACGAGAAAGCCAACTAATATATGTATATATATAATTCTTGTTCTTCCAGTTTATATGGGCGCTATTGACATTTCTGTGATTGACAATGAAAGGCAAAAAACCTCTCTCTTTGAATCTCAGCATATATAATTAACTGAAGTCAACACCAAGCTTTAGTATAAAAGAAGCTAGGCTCGTAGAGAAAATTTGTCGCCATAGAAATCAAACTTTGCTCTTCTCTGTAAGATCATATATATACCATACTAGTAATGGAAGATAATGACTTCTTGGATTCTAACGGTGATGAAGAGATCGATGTGAAGGTATGATTTTCTTTGCTCTATATATGACTTTTTATTGAATGCGTTTCTTACCAAAGCTTTTATTTTTATGCCTTTTGAAATTATATATCTAACTAGTATTTCACATGCATATTCCATTTCTGGGTGTCTGTATAATTAGCTGCTTCAACCTTTTTCCAAAGGTAGTTAATTTAATTTACTAATAACTCATTCACACGTGTGGCAGGAGTGAACGACCTTTACAATTTAGGAATCAATGGTGCGTGTATGTCGACTTTAATTAGCTCAATTTCTATCATAGGACCATTGAATTTGATCAATAACAATTCACCTCAAAATTCAAAAGCATATCTTGACGTGCTTTTCGGATGATTTGTTTGTTACCACACATGGTGAGAATTAGTCATTTTCCCCATTATTGAGTCAAATATCTCATACTTCAGATAGTGTTAATTGAAAGGTTAATTTTGTGAGCTATACAATAATGGGTAATGGGTTTTTCTAGAAGATTGAAAATACTTTTTATGTACTTGCAGCGTGAATTATACAGTAGCCAAGGAGTTGGATTGAATCCTAATATGGATGAGGGGAAATAGACCGAGTCACCTTAAACATTTTAGCGTGTGTTTTGTTTTTAATTTTTAGAATAAGAATAGAGTCTAATTAATAAATATTTGTTTTTGGTAAGGATTAATAAATATTTTTAGGTTAACGCAAGGATTTTTTTTTTTTTTTGTTTTTTTCTTCTCGTAATTAATGTATGTAATGACTATAGGCAACTAAACACACGCTTAGAACATTATCACATATGACAAAATTATGTTTGGACGTTTGGTTTGGGCAACCAACCGATCGATGGCCGGATCAATATATTTTGGGGGAAATTATAAAAAAATATTTTTAATTTATAAAAAATGCAAGGACACCAAAAGTAGTTAAATATTTAAAGAGGTATTTAATGATGAGCAACTACTTTAATAATTGATTAGCTTAAATTAAAATATTTTTATGCAGAACGTTTATTTAATTAATTGCTATTTTTTCTTTTCTTTTAATTGCATTTTGTTGTCCTTTTAGTTTGAGCTATGTATAATTTTGATCCTATAAACTTTTTTTTTCAAACTAATTTTCTCTATTTAATTTTAAAGTTAAACAAATTTGTTCCTTCTATCATTTTTTTCTACTTGAAATTCTCAAATTCTCATTTTGTCTAAATATTTGGGATTTGTGATTAATAATTTGGGATATAAGATCATTTTTAAAAGTTTAAAAGTTAAGAATTTGGTATAAATTTGATAGATTTTGTAGGAGGTAAGTTTGAAGTTTGTAGGGAAAAAATGAATTTATTTTTTATTTTAAGTGAAATGTGATATTTTAATTAGTAAGTTTTAAGCGGAAAAAGAAGATTTTGATACTAATGTCTTTTATGTTTTTAAGATATTAAATTTAATTATTTTAATAATTCATAAAATATTAAAAACTTAATATTGTTACAATTCAATATCATTCTTACTTTTCAATCTCCCATTAAATGGAAAAATATATTCAGCTTCTCTCCTCTCTCTGAGCTTCCACTGAGAACAGAGACAAATTAAGACATTTTATTTAGAGCAAGAACATTGTAGACCTTGAAGCTGAAATTATGTTAGAATCTATATGCTTCTATTTTCCTCCCTATTTTCTGGACAAATGTTGAAAAACTAGCACACACGAAATAAATTGGTTAAAAGTCGTCTTTTTACTAGTACGTTTTTGGTATAGGTGCGATGGTCACATTAACACAATGGAGTTCATGAAGGGGCATGATATATTTGTACAGTGTGTAATGTTTGTTTCACATTACTGTATTACACTTTATATTTCCTTATAAAATTTCAAATTAGTGCAATGATGTATAATTCTAGAGGACATTAAGAAGGTTTACTTTTATTCATGAAATAAAAAAACTTGTTATTAATTTATATTCTCTTAAAAAATGAGACAATGTGTGAAAATGTGCATTTTTTTTCATGCAATCCATTTAATTAATTTGTTTTATTAACTGTCAAATTATTTTAAAAAATGTAAATATAAAATATAGCATTCCATTTAGTTTAAAGCTCTGAAAAAACTGTTCTTAAATATTATAGATTCCTAAAAAAATACTGTCTTTGACAAGGTAATAACATTTTTATGCTATACTTTATTTTTATCACAAGATGAAGTTGGGTGTATATGATTTTTCTCGTAACATGGAAATAAAAGCTATCGTATGATCCAATTATTAATTTCTACTCTTATTGTCGTTTCTTTCATTTATCATTTAATTTATTCAATTAAGTATAACTAAAATATGTAAATATTTCTGCCCAAATATGTTTTAATTTTCTCTAAAATAATATTTTTAAATACGTACTTGATTCCAAAAATAACGATATACACCTTATAAATTCTTTTAGAACACTGCTAATTAAATGTGTAATTAATCAGCTACCAGCTGGGATTGTTTTAGTCTAATTAAAGCTAAACTTAAATTCCTAAAATTATAATTAGGTTAAAAAATAACTTAGATTCCCTACTTAACTGCGCTCAAATTACTATTAAACTCTTAATTTGATAATTAAGTAGTCCTAAATCATGATATAGAAACTCTTTTAACACACAGTGTAACTGGAGTCAACTCAAACCAGAAGTGTAAAAGACGCATCCATTGTATACTCACACGCTTGCACCAACATGATAACCGTTTTTTTTTTTCAATACACAAAGAATAAAGTAATCAATTGCATTTTGACCATACGTGTTTAAATCTCAAAAGAAATATCATTTTCCAATTGCACTCATCACCGAGGAATATATACTTGAAATTAATTACCTTCCGTTTCCATAATCTCTTTTCATCTTTCGATCTGATCACATACAAAAGTAGTAATCACTTGCTAATTTTATATATAGTCTAATATATAATTTTCTCTTGTATATGTGTTGTCATTATTTCATGCAGGATCAAAATGTTGAATCAGCTAAAGGGGAAAAGGGAGAGGCTAGAGAAGAAAACAAGATGTTAGAGTTCTATGGAGTCCTTCATCAAGATAAACCTGAAGATGCTACAAATGCTAAAGGTGTGTTTAACCATATCGAGGAAAACGAAGAAAGTGAACTTGTGTCACTTTCTCTTGGGATATCAATATCTAAAGGCAAGCCTAGCAAGGATGACAAAATGATTAAAAATGGAATTGAAAAGAGAGAAGATGAGGATGTGCATAAACGACTTGTACTTGGGTTAGATATCAATTTGGACCCTGTAGATCAAGATGAATTAGCTGCAAATAATTCCACCCCTGAAAGTAGCTTTGGTGAGGGAGGGAAGGAAGATGAACCAACTGAGATATGGCTACCCAGTAAAGTTTCGAAGACAATGAAAAGTGTGGATAAAAGTGAAGCTTCACTACATGATAAGCCCAAGAAGACTAGGGTTTCTATTAGAGCCAGATGTGATACCCAAACGGTTAGTAACATGTTTCTTAATGATGTTATGTAAGATAGTGATATATTGCTTATTCTTGACAACATATAGCTAGGATTGATTTTATTGCATGAAAACTTTCAACGAAATTAATCTTAAATTAAAAGAAATCAAACCATAAAGAAAACAAATATTGGAAAAGAAAATAAAAGCCTAAGTTATGAATAGGTATCAAGGAGCAAGTTAGTCTAAAAATATTGCAATCGGGTTATTATTATTATTTTTATATTGCAATTTTGTTTTTAATTTCTAATAAATAAAAAATGAAATTAAAACTTGCATGATTTATTAAATTTTTATATATACAGATGAATGATGGGTGCCAATGGAGAAAATATGGACAGAAAATGGCAAAAGGAAATCCATGCCCCCGAGCTTACTATCGATGCACTGCTTCTCCATCTTGTCCTGTAAGAAAGCAGGTATGAATCCTCTAATGACTTGTAATTAATAAACAGAGCAGAATAGAAAACAAGATTATTTTTTTTGATGGGCACATAGAAAACAATGAAAATTTACAATTAGTCTAGATACATATGATGCATGCATGCAGTCATGTATTTACTAATTAATTTTTTTTCTTTCATTTTCTTTACTCTTTCAATTTGTTTCTCTTAATTAGCATCTCAATATTTTCACTATTTTATTACATTGGATTAGATTAATATAAATTGAGTTGCTAAATTTAATTGTGCTATGGGATGGGAAGCCTAATAGTCACGTGTACTCTATTTCCTCTAAACTTCACTGCACTATGCACACTTCAAATCATTTTAACTTCTAGCACTTTGTAGTTAGGCATCCAAGTGATTAGTTAGTAAAAGTAAAGCTAGATTTATCAGGTTTGAATTCTACTGGTTTGCTTAACTTTTTATTGATTTTATGACATCAAATTAAGCTCAAGTTTGAATCCAAAAGGATTTTAAAGAACACTAGCTAGCTAGTAATTATTAACCTTATTTTCTTGTAATTAACTAACTTTCAGGTGCAAAGATGTGCTGAAGACATGACCATATTGATTAGCACCTATGAAGGAACACACAATCACCCTCTTCCTATGTCAGCCACTGCAATGGCATGCACAACTTCTGCTGCAGCTTCCATGCTTCAATCTCCCTCCTTGAGTTCACAACATGGACTAGTCAATTCAGCTATATCCTCCATCATCAACTCCAGTGCTGCTAATGACTACAACACTAGTAATGCTCTAAACTTCTCCACACACCATGTTCCAAGACCAAACCAATTCTACTTCCCCAACTCATCTATTTCAACCTTGAATTCTCACCCCACAATCACTCTGGACCTTACAGCACCCCCAACTTCCTCAAACTCAAGCTTCACTCACATGCCAAAATACTCATCAATAAACCTGAATTTCTCCTCTGGTTTCTCTCCTCTACATTCTAGCATGCCTCAATCACCTTGGAGCAGTTATAATTACTTCAATCCTGGAACACTTTCTCAAAATAGAAACCATGGTGGTAATTACTTGTTAAACACTGGAAATCAAAATCAACCACATTCTTTAGGGCATCTCCATCAACCTATTTACATGAGAAGCAATACCATTTCTCAGCATTCTTTGCCTGATCCCATTGTTGCTGCAACCAAGGCAATCACAACTAACCCAAAGTTTCAATCAGCACTAGCAACTGCTTTCACATCATATGTTAGCAATGAAGCTGGTGGTGGTAGGTTAAGAGAAAATCATGTTCTTGAGAGTGCAGAACTGATGAACTTAAAGCTATGTAGTGAAAATAGCATAGGAAACTCAAGTATAGTTCCACTACCGCTACTGGAGCAATGGAAGTGAAACAAGTTGAAGCATTGTTTGTGTCCATTTGTATTAGTTGTTAGTAGGGTTGATTTCAATTTTGAATTGTTGTTGAACAGGATGTTAATTAAGATGTATACTCAAATTAATTTAAGTTACAGATTTTATACTAAAATGTGTATCTCGGTATGTGAGATTGATTTTGGTAATAAGTCAGATGAGAGTCGAAAAGGTGAAAATTGGAGCTTGATGTTATTAATTACTTTGGAAAGTGTACCAAATTGTATAAGTAATAAAATGGAAAGTCCAAATATTGTTTCCCTACAGACTTATGCAACATTAGCAATTTTCACGTAAATATTAACTTAACAAATATTACAAGAAAGCGATAAAAACATGAACTTTAAATTGTTGTTTGGGAACTAAAAACAAAACAAGTGTGGTAACAAAGTTAAAGAAACTATTTTTGTGATTTTTGAATAAAAACAAAGCCTAAACAAAGAGGACTTTCAAATAACAAAGATATTGTCGGGGTTAAGCTTCACCAAACTACACTTTCTACATGCTTGAACGAACAATACATATAAGGTACAGGCTGTCATCTAAAAGATCTCCCCAAAATAAGAGGAACTTTGACATCTTTCCGATCCATGATTACAAAGTCTGCAGGGAATATGTATTTGTCCACACTTTCACTAAGACATCCTCTACAACACCATATGGAAGCTTGATTGAACGGTCTGCTAGTTGAAGTGCCACCTTATAGGCTTGATTTCTACATCCCCCACCTTGCTAAGCATGACAAGAGGCATAAGATTTATGATTGCTTCCAAGTCTAGCAAAGCTTTGTCAAAAGGGAGATTTCCAATTGTACATGGAATGGTGAAGCTACCGGGATCTTTGTTCTTGAAAGGTAATGACTTTTGAATTATAGCACTACATCTCACTTCTAATCAATAGTATCCGCCTCTATGTATTTTCTCTTCTTGGTGAGAAGTTGTTTCATAAATTTGGCATAGGTGGACATTTTCTCTAGAGCTTCCGAAAAAGGAATATTGATTTGCAATCTTTTGAAAATCTCTAGAAACCTTGCAAGATGCCTTTTCTTGTCCTTCCTTGTGGGGCATGTGGTATAAAAGATCCTTGGTGGGAGGATTCACTACCACATTCTTCTTTTAGTTAGCTAATTGACCATTTGTTTTCAACTTCCCACCACTCTTCACTACCTCATTCTCACTCTCATTTTTTCACTATCCTCACTCTCAAGCTCACTTTCCTCAACAACAACCTCTTGCTTACTTTTCTCTCTGCTCAAGTCACCTTTCAATCTCTCCTTGTAGTGATGGCCTTGCATTGCTTCTTCGGATTAGTTTGAGTATTGGCAAAAGTGCTCCACTTTTAAGTTTCGCCAAATCCTTAGCAATTTTACCCATTTTCACCTTAAGGATCTTGATAGAAACATTTATATTCTTTTGGTTGGTTATAGAGATTTGTATGAATTGATTGACAGTGTCCTCCAACTTAGAAGTACAGTCTTGATGAAGAGATTGATATTGTTGGCATTGCTAAGCTTGATAACCATGAGGTGGTGGTCTATTGGAGGGACTGACATCTTGCTTCCAACCGAGATTGTTGTTCCTCCACCATAGATTAAAGGTATTGTTGTAGGGAGGATTGCCATAGTTTCCTTGCCGGTTTTGGTTTTCCATGTAATTGAATTCTTCTTGGGAACCACCTAGCATGAAGCATTAACCACTTGGGTGACTACCTCCACAAAAAGCACAACTTAAAACTTGTTGAGTCCCAAATTGAGTAGCTTTCACACTTTGGAGTTAAGGAATTTTGGAAATTTGCTTGGTGAGTGTGTTAAGTTGTTGAGTGAGAAGCTTGTTTTGAGCTAAGAGTGTATGTTGTGAATTTAACTCAAGAACTCCTCTCTTTTGCATAGGTATGGGATTTCTATCATGACGCACCTCATAGTCACTAGAGGCCATATTAATATTTTCAATGATCTCGATCTCTTCCGGTGTCTTGTACATGATTTTGCTTCTAGTTGAAGCATCAAGCATAAGATTGGCTTGAGGTCTCAACCATGCCAAGAAAGTGTTAATTTGAAATGCATCATCAAGGCCATGGGTTGGACATTGTATCAAGACACTGTTAAATAGCTCCCAAGCTTCACAAAGTGGCTTATCAACTCCTTGAGTTAAAGTAGAAATAGTTATCTTCCTTTGATTGATCTTAGATTGAAGGAGAGAATCTATTCAAGAATTTGTTACAAAGTTCATCCCATGCCAAAGGAATGTTGGGAGGAATAGCTTGATATCAATGTTCAGTCTTGTTAGCAAATGAAAATGGGAAAAGACTGATTCAAATGAAATCATCATTGACTTGATGAATATTCGTAGTATTGCAAATATGCATAAAGGTAGTCAAGTGGGCATAAGGATCTTCATAATTAAAGCCATGGAATTTGTTATGTTGGACCAATTGAACGAAAGATGCTCTCATTTCCACATTGTGAGCTATCACATCCGACCTAGTAATAGTGTTGAAGTACCATGGTCCAGTGTTGGCCAAGTAGTCATGTAGAGTCTGTCTTGGTGGTAGACTTCCATGTTTTTCTTCCGCCGTGATGAGTTCTTCTTCCTCTTGAATGGATGGTAACATAAGATTTGGCAAAATGGGTGAATTGGGCTCTTGGATGGATAGTCTCTCTAGTGCCTTCCTCTTCCTTGTCAAACCATTATTCCTCCAAGCAGCCTTTTAAACTTTTGGGTTGTAAAACAAGGATCAATTAAGCTTCTAGTTTGCATAAACAAGGAAAATAACACACTAAAAGAGATAGGCTAGCACAAGAAATTATACACAACTAAAATAAACACAAAGAATAAAGAATAAAGCCTAAGATAGTACGAAGGCTAAATTTCCTAATATTGAGACGCAAGTCTCCAATTATGGCGCCAAAAACTTGTTACCTCTTTGGTAAGCATATCAAATAGTACAAGTAGTAAAATGGAAAGTCCAAATATTTTTTTCCTAGATACATGCACAATATTAAAAATTTTCACGTAAATATTAACTTAAGCTAATAAATATCACAAGAAAGCGATAAAAGCATAAACTTTAAATTGTTGTTTGTGAACTAAAAATAGTACAAGTGGGGTAACATAGTTAAAAAAACTATTTTGTGATTTTTGAATAAAAATAAAGCTTGAACAAAGGGGGTCTTCAAATAACAAAGATATTGTTGGGGTTAGGCTTCACCAAACTACACTCTACTTGCTTGAATGCACAATACATATACTCGTTGTGAATCAATGTTAAAATTAGTCAACAAATACTTTCTTAGCCATAATCTCGTAGGTGAACATAGTCTTATTTCAGTTATTAAGTCTCAATTCCTCAAAAACTTAATAAAGGAACTAACTTTAAGCCTAGTGACTCAAAATAACTGATGGACTAAGCTTCATTCCTAGATACGAAGTACATTGGGTATTTTGCTTCAGTTCAAGACTATAAAAACATTTTCCAACAACAATCAAGTCCCAAAAACATGACATGGTTGACCATTCCACAACAAGCATTAAGAAACAAGATACTAACATCAATACACTGAATATATATATATATATATATATATATATATATATATATATAATCAAAAGATATAAAAGAGTATGAGTTTGGTTACACCTAACCCCAACAATGGAGGAAATTAGTTACTCATAGCCATTAGTTACATCAAAATACATGGAGGAAAACAGAAGATGAAGAACGGAACCTAAGTGAAGCTTTCTCTCGATGGGCCTGCACAAACATGCCAAATGAAGTGTCTCATGTGCCATAAATGATAGTCAATCCTATTTATACAAGAGCCAAAAGTTATATTTTAAGTTACTTTTAGCAGAGCTCAAAATTCTATCTTAGCTAAAAGTGAAAAACATCCTGAGTAAGAGAATAAAACCTAGCTCAGCTCCAAAATTTAGCTTTAGCTTGTAGAAGTCCGTTTTACTTGTTGTCAGGTTTTAGCTCTAGCTCTATTTTTTTGGTTTAACTACATCAAAGTTTACTTTTTTTTTTTCTTTCAAAAATTGGCTCTAAAGCTATTCCATTTTCCACTCCACTTCTACAAAAAGTAGACAAAAAATATTAGATGCAACTCAAGAAATTAAATCTAAACTAAAAATTTAATATTTACCAAACTAAGATAAAAATGAGTAAAACATCACTCTAAATTAGGTAAAATTAGATTAACTGTCTTATGAAATATGTGAAATTTAAGTAATTAAGGCAATTATCACTTGACATTACCTGCAAAGGACATGCATGAAAGTTACAATATCTATGGTTTTCCAACTTTAGTTTTGGAAAATAGAAAGGATTTGAAGAGCATTGATGAGAACTTTTCAAGGTTGTTTGATTCACAATTCCTAAAATTAATTCCATTGAGATTATAGCACGTAATAGTAAATCATTGGAAATTTTTCTTAAAGAAGTTACAATTACTTAGAGAAAATATTAGGAAAAATAGTGGGATTGTTTTTTGGATACGATAAATTCTACTACGTATTAGTAAAACATAAAGTTCAAAGCTATAAAATTTCAAAATATTAAGTTATCCATTAGCCACATGGCTACAAGGCCTTAGAGATTGCTAACACTTAAACATAGGCAAACTTAAACTTGTCTTTGACAACCCTATTCCCTTACATAGTGACACAAAACAAAACAAAAACCCACACATAATAGTTAATGAGCTTCTCCAGAGCACGACACCTTTTCTTTATGTTGTATTATATACTTTTTTTTTTATTAACAACATGAGTTGACAAGAGCAAAGAGTTGTGGTATAGTGATGCATCCTTTTGTATAATTAATGAAGCTGATATTCTGCTAATTACATTTGTTTATTTATTGTTGTTAAGCTATATAAGTGGTGACAGTTCTATGACCCGAGATCAGTGAGACAATTTATGTAAAAAAAAAAATAAATCTAATAAATCAATATGTAAATGAAATAATAATAAATATATAAGAAAAGTGAAAAAAAAGAAATAAAAAATTAAAACTCATAAAAGTAAGAGATAAAAATATTAAAATAAGGATATGAATTTATTTATTATATATCTTTACATGAAAGTAAGTAGAAGGATGCAAAGATATAAAATTAAAAAATATAAAATATAAAATTTATATATATATATATATGACTTTATTAAAATGAAAGGAAGGGATTAGATATATTAAAGTTCCCCTTGAGGTTTGAGGGGGATGAGTCTCTAGCATGTACTAGCTATACTAGCCAGAAGCCAGACTTGACTCGACGTTATTACTTACGGTAACAAGTGACCAAAATGTGAAAGAGATATAAACATGTTAGAATTTGGTTCACCAAAAAAAACATGTAAGAATTTGGGAATGATGGGAAGATGACAAGCAGCTTATACATTGAAATAAGATCAAACTTCCCATATCACTTCCTTTAATTCTATGAGAAAATTATGTGAAAATCATTAACTAGAAAAGAATGAAGGTGTTAGAAATATATTCCCACATAATGGAAATATTGTTAGTTACAACTGTTGATGTGAACAGTTACAACTATTGATATGACCCAATTAATAATTAACCGCTACAAAACGGTTACAAATGCATTGATCTCAAGCGTTGATATGGTATATGATGGACGTACTAGATTAAAGACAATTATGTATAAATAGGGTTAGTCCTCTCTCTCCTTTACACCAAGTGTTATTCTTCCATCAGAAAAACACATAATAGAAAAGAAGGCTTAGAGAGAGAAATCGCCCTACTGGTGTTGGTAAAGAAAGAGATGGTTGTTACTACATCATCAGCGTTTCCGGGTATGTCTTTATCCTTCTTATATTGGTGAGAATCATGATTTCCCAAGATCCTTTATCATGTTTTTGCTTTATGTTTTATGAACATGATATATTATGTAATTCTAACATGTGGTATCAGAACACTTGTTTAGGAATTCATGATTTTCCTTATATGATGATTGAATATAAATGTTTATTTGTCATATGCGTATCTATTTGAATCCTACGGACAGATCAATTGGTAAACATGATGTGTATATGAGATTGGTACTATTTATGTATATATTTTTATGTATATATTTTATATGATGTGTTGCTCCCTTTGTAAAATAAAGATCTATAATTATAAGTTTACGTCAGCAAGCTTTATTTTACAATTGGATGATAAAATGGTTGTTGGGAATGATGACTTTAATTGATGTTAAATATTTGTACCAAAAATTATGTATTGTTAATTAATGGAGTATGTATAAAGGCATGACTGCTGCTGTGTCTAGATAATATTTTATTTTAAAATATTTATTGATGAATTATATGATGATTATATCATGAAATTATTTGATTAGTTATTTTCACGCATTATGTCATGGTTTGTTAGTCATCAAAGTGGCCAAATTAGAATGTTATCGCATGCATAAAATTGTCATTTATCCACGTACTTATGAACACTACTACATAAATGACCTTTAACGACACACATTCAACGTCGGTTGTTAGATAACCGTCGTCGTTGAGTAGGCGGTGACATTTTTGTAATATTATGCTCTTGCCAACGACGGTTATAAGGTGAACCGTATTTATTGCTTGACAACGACGACGGTTGTAATACAACCGTCTTAGCATTTACTGATTCAAATATGGTTTCTTAAGAAACCGTCGTCGTCTTCAAAAATTCAAATACAGTTTTCATTTGAACCGTATTTGAATGTCCCCAACCCTTTTTACTTTTCTCTTTGAATTCAAAATACACTTCCTCTATATCGTCCCTCCCTTCTCTCTCTCCCTCTCCCCAAATCCCTCCTCTTTCTATCTCCACGCACGGCCGCACCTTTGCTATCTGCGCCATATCTCAAAACGGTGCCGACACCGTCGTTACACACTACGACTTCGACCTCTTCACCATCGACGCCGACAGCGACAACATCCGAGCCGCTCACTTCGCTGCCAACTATGGCGCTTCCGGTGCCATCTGCGAGCTTCCTTTATCCATTATCTCCTCTAACATCACGAAGGTGTCGGCAAAACGTGAGTTTCTAATTTTCAATGTCTTTCAATTTCGCTTTTTATTGAACTAGGGTTTGTCATTGTGGAGGCTAGTGAAACAGAGTTTCGTGTTTTTGAAGATTGGTGGTTAGGTAGGGTTCAGGCTAACCAAGCTTTTTGATTTGTTTGATATATTCAAACGTATAGCATTCTATCATTGGTTCTGCTTATTCTTAATAGTTTTCAATTTAATAGTTCTCCACTTCCCCTACATCTCTTTCGCTATGCTACTAGTCAATTGTTCAGGAACCTAATTGAATTCTAAATTGATATATCCATATTAAGGTAAAGAGCTATTATAGATTTAGTCATTTCGGAGTTATATTCCCAGAAACATGCTTTGATAATTATATTATGTTTCACCTATAAGAATATTGTGCTAATATTATTATAATCTGCACTGTTGGAATTTTCTAGTTTGGGTCCTTTGGGAGTTCTGTTCCTGAAAAAATACGTTGATAATTTGGAACATGTTATTGAGAATTTAGAAAATGGTTTGTGAGGGAAAGGCTCAAATTGGTGGCTGTTTGGGACCTTAGGTGGAAATCAGTGATACTCAGGTCTTGATTAATTTTAGTAATTAACTATAAAACCAATTGTTAGACCATTACAGTCACATCTTGTGTGACTCAAATGAGGGTCACGAGTGTCCTTGTTAATATATTAACACTAATTATAATCTAACCCAAGGATGAGATTATATATATATATATAGGAGGAGCAAGATAACAGAATTGGTGTTGAGGTGTGTTATCCTTGGTTTAGGGGTTCTTGCAGCTGTTCTTGTGGGGACTGATTCCCAAGTCAAGGAGTTTTTCTCATTTCAGAAGGAAGCTAAATTTACAGACATGAAGTCTTTGGTGTAAGCTCTTTGCTCTCCAATCTTCTTTTTTGATCAAGATTTTAAAAAAAAGTCTATAACCAAGGTTTCAGCCACAATTTTTGGGTATCTACAATCACAATTGTGGATACATTTTTGCTACATTTGTCTGCTATTTTCCGCAATATCAAGAATTGCAACAAAATCTCAAACAGCAACCACAGTTTAAAACCTTACTTTTTATTGCCAAAACTTTGCAGGTTGTAGT
>PYAF01001746.1:363354-378792 GCA_007407185.1 Glycine tomentella | reverse complement strand
AAGAGAAAATTCTATAGATTTTATGTACCATTTTTCTATATTTTTCTGATGCTTAAGTTTTCTTGAATACAACCTCAAAGTTGTCATCTTCTAAAATTTGTAGAAATTTTATTCTAGAGTTTTGTGTCACAAAATATGTTGATACTTAGTCCTCTAAGTGTATTTTATAATTTCATCAAGTTTCTACAAAATTTCTAAATTTATTTGAGCATTTTTGGCCTAGGGGCATTTTGGTAATTATGCCATTCAACTAGGGACATTTTGGTCATTTTAAAAAATGTCAAGGGCATTTTTGACATGTTATCTTAAGGGGTTCTCTAGTAATTTCCACTTCTTGGAAAGAGTGATATAGTTATTTTTTTCTCTAAACATACTTGTATCACATTTTTATAATTTTGGGGATGTTACATGTAAACTTAAGAAGTCAATATATGGACTTAAGCAAGCCTCTCGACAATGGTACATAAAGTTTAATACCATTGTTACATCTTTTGGATTTAAGGAAAACACTGTTGATCGGTGTATATACCAAAGGATCAGTGGGAGTAAGTTTATTTTCTAGTCTATGTTGATGATATCTTACTTGCTGCAAATGATTTACCGATATTGCGTGAGACTAAAGATTTTCTCTCAAAGAACTTCGAAATGAAAGATATGGGAGATGCGTCCTATGTGATAGGAATAGAAATATTCCGTGATCGGTCACAAGGATTGTTAGGACTATCTCAGAAATGATATATTGAGAAGGTTCTTGAGAGATTCAATATGAGTAAGTATTCACCTGGGATTGTACCTGTACAGAAAGGTGATAAATTTAGTCTCATGCAATGCCCAAAGAATGATGTTGAACGGAAAGATATGGAAGTAATTCCATATGCTGCTGTTGTTGGAAAGGTGCAAAGAAAGTTTTAAGGTACCTTCAAGGCACGAAGGTTACATACTCATGTACAAAAGATCCAATGAATTGGAAGTGATTGGATATGCGGATTCGGATTTTGGTGGATGTCTTGATAGTAGAAAATCAACTTTTGGCTACTTGTTTATGTTGGCTCAAGGAGCCATATCATGGAAAAGTGCCAAACAGACTATCGTTGCTTCATCCACTATGGAAGCAGAATTTGTGGCGTGTTTTGAAGCCACAGTTCACGCATTATGGCTGCAGAACTTTATTTCATGGCTTGCGGTTGTCGACACCGTTAGCAGGCCGCTGAAAATTTATTGTGATAATTCTGCAGCAGTATTCTTCTCTAAAAACGACAAATACTCTAAAGGTGCCAAATATTTAGAGTTGAAGTATTTTGCCGTTAAAGAGGAGGTTCAGAAACAAAGAGTGTCAATAACGCACATCAGAACTGAACAAATGATGGCAGACCCTTTGACGAAAGGGTTGCAACCAAAGCTATTTAAAGAACATGTTGAAGTATGAGCCTTGGTTGTATTAAGGATTATTGATGTGTGACATTCTGAGCTCACTTATGTGTTTCTGACAATACATTATGTTTTCTTGTTATCTTATGGTTGTATATGCATTATGAAATCTAACAAGAAAGTCTTTGTAAGACATTATGTAGACCATTATATTTCCTATATATTATGAATGATATATGATGAGTCGTTGATGACGTAGTATATGGAAGGGAATGCGTTGAATTAATAATGCACTACCGCCATAACTCGCATTTGATAACTTATCATTTTATGATGGTGAGCGCAAGAGATGTATTGAACATGCATATTATGATTAATCGGGCCAAGTGGGAGAATGTTAGAAATATATTCCCACATAATGGAAATATTGTTAGTTACAACTGTTGATGTGAATAGTTACAACTGTTGATATGAACAGTTACAACTATTGATATGACCCAATTAATAATTAACCGCTACAAAACGGTTACAAATGCATTGATCTCAAGCGTTGATATGGTATATGATGGACGTACCAGATTAAAGACAATTATGTATAAATAGGGTTGGTCCTCTCTCCCCTTTACACCAAGTGTTATTCTTCCATCAGAAAAACACATAATAGAAAAGAAGACTTAGAGAGAGAAATCGCCCTACTGGTGTTGGTAAAGAAAGAGATGGTTGTTACTCCATCATCAGCGTTTCCGGGTATGTCTTTATCCTTCTTATATTGGTGAGAATCATGATTTTCCAAGATCTTTTATCATGTTTTTGCTTTATGTTTTATGAACATGATATATTATATAATTCTAACAGAAGGAGGATCCAGAAAGTTTCATTTTGATTGCATATATCTTTGGAGAAAATATTAAATAGTTCGAAACCATATATCACGTGTCTATGATTCCAACTATTCTTGACTAATTTCTATATATATCATATGTATTCAAGTATTTTAATATATTTGAAAAATTAATAACACTTAATTAATTATGGTTTTGATATATTATGTAGCTAGAAATTAATAAGAATTATGGTGATCTTGAATCATCTAATAGTTCTCACCCAAATCAAGAGAGTAACTAGGCTTCTTAGCCTCTAACATGAAATGTTAATTTCAGAAAATGTGATGGTGGGAGAGAAAAAAAAAAAGACAGGAAAAATATAATAAATATATAATGACATCATAAAAGGAAAAAAGAGATTGAGAAAGAAATTTAAAGTGAAAAGAAGATAAAAATGTTATAAGTTGTAAATATCATTGTTGATAAATTTAATGATTTTTTTATTTGATATCATCATAATTAGAATCTTAGGTTCTCAAAATAGTATCTCAAAAAATATCTTTACAAGTTTTAATCTTAGTTTTTGTCCTCCCCAAGAGTATACTATGCAAAGATTAAATACAAATTTTTCTTCTATAAAATCAGCCTGTATTATCAATTGAGCTATACATGTCTCTAAATTTAATGGTTAATCCAAGCAAAATCCTTTCATTTTTGGATCATAACTGGACCAATAATCTCAATATAATCCGCTTCTTTTGGTACAAAATAACTTCAAGAAATAAATAATAATAAAAAAGACCGTACGAAATAGCAATAATTATGAAAGTTTTACTCACGAAACAGTGCGAACTCAGGGTGAATGACCTTTTTATTGGTTTAAGTAATATTTTATAAAAAAAACAATTATGAAGTGAAATAGAAAAGACACTATTGTTATTTATTTATTAAGAACTAGGGAAAACCAGATAATTTGTGTATAACTGTTTTTTTTCATGTTTTTTAAATAAAAAAGATAATAAAAATTAGCGAATGATTTATGAAGATAATTATAATAATAAAATGGATAAAAAAATTTGTACATCAAAATATCCTAATCCTTTTATATATAATTATAGATAACCTTTGCACGAATTGCACAAAAGTTAAGGTGAAAGGATAACATTTTTTTTAAACTAACTGTTGATTGAAAAAAATTAAAAAATGTAAGGTGAGATTCGACGGAAATTAAGCTTCGTATGAATTTTACGAAGAGTTCGAAACAATTAACATTTCTGTCTTCCTAAATGTTGCTACTCATTTTAGTCAATGTATAATTTCATATGAAATAAAATAAAATAAAAAGTCAATAACTGTATTTTATATAGGTTGCAGGCTATAATGGATCAGACCAAAAAATTCAAATTTAATATATCTAAAAAATGAAGTCTAAGTCCCGTAAAAGTTTAATTTTTTATGAGCTTGGCAGACTTACCTCTCATTGAGTCATAATTGGTCAATTGGGTCGAACTAAAAAATTCATATTTAATTTGGACTAAAAGAATTAAGTCCAAGTCCTATATTTCATTCGATGGGTTCGAGTTGATGGGATTAGTCTGGTCTATTTTGGCACCTCCAATTTTAAAAAGTAAGATACATGGGCCATTGGCTTAGGAGTCAATTTTGGGCCTGCTAAGTTTGCTGGAGGTGTTTGTTGATGTGAAGATCAGAGGTAGAGTAAGACACGATCAAACCGGTATAGTGCTTCATGGGATGAAAAGCAATTAGCAGTTAACAAATGGTTCAACCAGTGATTGACACATGTCCTCTAACAACACTTGGCATTGCTAGCAACACCCAGCAGTCATTAAAAAAAACCACATATAACTGCTTTTAACTCCAAGGGTCTGAATCTGTTGGCATTCATTCACATATTGTTAGGTATGTCATATTCAATCTATCCCCATTTATTTATCTTTTCATGTATAGTGTCATGGTTCCAAATCAAATTCTGTTATTCATGCATCATAATGTCAAGCAGAAAGTTCAATCTGTCTCCATTTATTTATCTTTCATCATGGTTTCATGTTTTCAAATCAAAATCTATTGTTCAGGCATTACAATTTAGAAGCATTTCATGAAACAATTTAGAACTGTATTATTATTTTTGTGGTTGACACAATCAGGTTCATCACTTTCATGTTCATGTTTACTACGATAAACAATTTCTCAACCAAATTATTGTAACTTAAATTCATCCGTTTATGATACACAATTATTTTGATTTAGCCATACCAATCAAACATCATATTAGGGGGAAATGCCAATTATGGCCTATCGTTCTATATGATATAGGAGATGAGTAATTATGAATACTAGTTCCTCTAGACGATTAATAGATCGAAGAGTTACATAGTTGAATCTTGCAGGGGTATCATACCAAGTCACTTCCAATATGAACAGAGTATAACCTCCAACCAAAGAAAATGTAATACATAGAATTGCCACATGAAACCATGCTATCGAGCCATCTAGGATTTTCAGTCACGGGTTATTTCATTTTCATATTTGAGAGAAAGAAAATCCAGGGGGTGATTAAGATCTGAGAGATGAATGAACCAAAATGACAATAGAATCTGTTCAATCTTAACAGTTCAAAAGCGTTGTGTTGGGTGTGGTATCAAAAGCTGTAAAAAAAAATGTAACAACATCCCATGATTCCTGCTAACTTTTGACACCAGAAAGCGATAGCTTTATTTTTTATGTAAACCATGTAGAGGTCCTAGATATTTCTAGTGTACAATTCTGTAATTTCAAGAAAATTATTGAAACATCAATTAATACCAATACGTGTCTTTAGTCCCAGATATGGCGCAAGAACAAGAGTTCAGAACAAGCACCACACTTCCAAAGTGTGATACCTATTTCGAAACCGTACAATCCAGAAAGAAGCTACCGCTGTCACTGCAGGAGACCTTGACAGATGCATTTGCAAAGATTCCTGTTTCTTCTTTTCCTGCAGTTCCTAGTGGAAAAGGTAAGGGGTTAACCATAAAAAAAGCATTCACTCCATCACTATCACCTTATGCATTTAATGTGAATCAATGATCTTCATGGCCAAAAGCACTAATATGTAAAATACTTTGGTAGTAATTGAAATTCTAGCAGACACACCCATTGGTGAAGCAGTTAAGGTTCTATCTGAAAGCAACATTTTAGCAGCTCCAGTTAAAGACCCAGATGCAGCTAATAGTTCAGATTGGAGAAGTAGGTATCTTGGCATCATAGATTATTCAGCAATCATTCTCTGGGTGCTGGAGGGTGCAGAACTTGCACAAGCTGCATTATTGGCAGGTACAGCAACAGCTGCTGGAGTTGGGGCAGGAGCTGCTGGTGCTTTGGGAGCACTAGCATTGGGACTGACAGGTCCTGCAGCAATCGCTGGGCTAACTGCTGCTGCAGCAGGTGCTGCACTGGCAGGTGGTGTTGCTGCAGATAAAGTGATGGCTAAAGATGCACCTCAAGCTGCTGATAACCTGGGAAAGGACTTTTACAAAATAATACTGGAAGAAGAACCCTTCAAGTCAACAACGGTAAGCATGATAATGCCAAAGATTCTGGAACTAACTGCAAGTTCTCAGCTTTTATGGTTATGTTAACATTTTCTTTCTTGGTATGGGCCTTTGTCTTGCTTGGTTGGGAAGAAATCTTTTTAAGTTAGGATATCTCACTAATAGAGGAGGCCAGTGCCAGCAGAGCTAGGCTAGTTAGCTATTTGTTTGGCTTTTGTTGGGCTTGTAGTCAATCATATCCATTTCACAGAAAAATGGTGGATGTATTCTTGCATAATCCATTTGGGAATTTTATTTTTACATAAATTGAGCTAATTATAGGTCAGTAGAATTCTTTCCTTACCTCCACATGGAAAGAAAAAGATACATTTATGTTGATTTTTGGTTTTAGGTGCGATCAATAATTAAATCATACCGATGGGCACCTTTTGTTCCAGTTGCAAGAAACAGTGCTATGTTGACTGTCCTGCTGCTTCTCTCAAAGTATAGGCTGAGGAATGTACCTGTGATAGAACCAGGTAGACCTGACATTGTAAATTTCATTACTCAATCAGCAGTTGTCCAAGGTCTCGAGGGATGCAAAGGAAGAGATTGGTTTGACTGCATTGCTGAAAAGTGTATATCTGATCTGGGACTTCCATTTATGTCTACCGATGAGGCAAGGATTCATGTTTTAAATTTTTAGCTTCCCTTGGCATGATGGTTTTGAAGTCTTCATTTTTCTTCCTGTCCAGGTTATTAGCATCCAGAGCAACGAATTGATTCTTGAAGCTTTCAAGCAGACGAGGGATAATCGAATTGGTGGTCTTCCTGTAACAGAGGGGCCAAAGAAGAGAATTGTTGGAAACTTGAGCATACGAGACATCAGACACTTGCTTCTAAGGCCTGAGCTTTTCACCAATTTTAGGTAAGACAAAGAAAAAAATCTTGAACCTGCATGGGGTACTTCTTTGACAATAATTAGTGAGACATATATGCCACTCTGTACCAACTCCAAAATCAGATGAAAATGTATTTTACAGTTTCAACAATAAAATTCTCTTTGGGAGAAGGCAAGAAGCATATAAAACAGGTGAAGAGGGAAACTCAAAAATACAAGATACTAGCATTTTCGGTAAAAACAAAAAAGAAGATAACCAAACGAATGAGAACAAATTTAAAAAGAATATAATCAACCAGGGCTATATGATTATCTACTTCATATAAATGGGTATGAGTGAGCGTATGAGGTGATTTTTATTTTTTAAATTTAGAAAAAGTTGTGCCTTGGTGACTTATTCGTCATGGGTTCGAATCTGGAAATAGTTTCTTTGCATATGCAAGAGTAAGGCTGCATACAATATCCCTCCCCCTTACCTGAGCATAGCGTGGAACCTTTCAAAAATGGGATAACGTAGTTTTTTTTTTAGGAAAACAAACCATCAGCACACCTCTGGTCATTACAGAAGCTTGTAACTTGTAAGTGAACCAATTACTTAACTGAAATGTTCTCCTTCACTGCTCCTCTATTTTGACTTTCAGGAAGTTGACTGTGATGGATTTCATGAAGAAAATTGTCTCGTCATCCCTTCAAACTGGAAAAGTTACCCAACCCATAACATGCAAGCCTGACTCAACACTGCAGGGCGTGATCCATACTCTTGCTTCTCAGTCTATTCACAGGATTTATGTGGTAGATGGACAGGATGAAGTAGTTGGAGTCATTACACTGAGAGATGTGATCTCTTGTTTTGTCACCGAACCTCCTTACAATTTTGACGATTACTATGGATTTGCGGTGAAAGAGATGTTGAATCAGTGATTTTTATGGAAGTTTAAATAAAGGAAACACTCCAAATGTAGCCAACTCTAATGTTATCTGAGAAAACATTTCATTTGAATTTTTATTATTTAAGTATTTCTCATGCAAGTTCTATCATGCTAAAGCCAGAGAGTTTGTCCAGTCCCTTATCTCTGATCATCCCTCTTATTCTTTCCACTTTCTTTTTTTTCTTTCTATATATACTATCAAATGAACCAATGGATTTACTAAATTTATACTTACAAGAAAACACCATATTGAAGAATTTTTATTCTATAAAATAAATAACAAATTAAATTTAGAGTACACTAAAATTTGGAATTCGCCTTAGCACTATAAAATGTCCTTCGACACGGAATTATGTCAAATACCATGGAACATTATATTAAATATAAATGATTTTATGTAACATCATTAAAACAAAAATCCTAGTTTATAGCTTGCAACATCCTAGTGATCACACCAATGAAAGTAACATATATGACTAATATTGTTGTTGCAGTTGCTTCATCATCAACCAAACCATGTGGTTCTCTTGAACTTAAATATATCCTCAATATATATACCTGCATCAACAAGAAGTAGAAAAAGAAAGAAGTATAGTAATAATTGGATTCTTCAAAATCCTACTAAACAGTATAGAAAATTGAAATTGTTTAATGTTATTGTCACACTACAGCCAAATACAACCATTTAAATATACAGATATCACCTGCCTATTCCCATTCATGAAACAAGAATTTGTTCCATTTAATATTTTTAGTATAAAATGAAGAGAGAAAATCCTTCCATATATGACAACCAACATTATTGTGTGGTTGCTATGAAGGTGCCTACCGTGAAGGTCAAACCAGGATAGACAGTCCCACGAATTACACCACCGAGGGGATACCTTGAAATGGAAAGGTAATAGACATTATATCCAGAAACATTTAACAACAACCTGTTTAAACTATGCAAGAGTATAGAGGAAAAATGGTTTCAATATAAACACCACCAACTTACCAAGTTCGATCATCAAACCAGTTCCAGAAATCATATATCTCATTCTTTGTCAAAAACTGTAACCAACAAAGTTGCGTCATCATTTGTCAAATTTGAGTTACAACGTAGCAGTATACAATTCATAATAATAGCCACACCATATCACCACTTTTGCACAACGATATGCATACGCAATTTGTACTTCTTCTGCCAACTAGGCTAAAATAATTTATTTAAAGACTTAGTTATGATAAAAAGCTGTTGACTTTCTCCAAAATGACTAGTTGAGCACAATGTGTTGCTTAACAAGGGAAGATTCAATCCTGGCAACTATTTTATGTAGGGGATCATTAACAAATTTATTATTAATAGTAAGAATTCCATAATTTCAGAAGTCCTTAAGACATACCGGAATAGAGACTTGAATATATCTTCCAATGGAGTGGCTGTTGTAATATCACTAAATTTAATTAAGGTAATTTGGGTGATATTTACGTAATCAAACGGATTTATGAAAGGGCAGTTTGGTCTTTGTCGGAGGTACGGGTGTAGTTAGTAATTGCTGGACGCACCCTCATTTTCTTGTTAAAAGCAGAACACGTTTTCTGCTTGTTTCATCTTCTCTTTTCTTCTTCTTTGGTTTCTCCTCTCCTCCCAAGCTCTTTTCTTGCCACTTCCACTTGATTAGTGGCCGAAATCCTAAAGCAAGCAAGGAAGAAAGCCATTTTCCTTGTTCTTGGTTGTGTTTGAGCTTTGGGTGTTGGTGATTTGAAGAGAAGAATGTGTTTTGCATCTGCCCATTTGCGTTCGGCACTGCTAAACCGCGATTGGAAGCTCTAGAGTACTGGTCTACCCTCCATTCTTGGTGTATTGAATTCTAAGGTTTGAAATCTCCTCCTATTTCTCTTTGATTCTTGAGGTTAGGGTTAGGGTTTGGAGTGAGATTGATGTATGCTGAGTTTTAGAGGGTGAGGCAGTTTTAAAGTATGATTTGGAGTGGGTAGAAGTTGTTTTTAAGTTGAAATGGTGTGCCATGCATAAATCATGCATGCTTGTTCATGGCAGCCAAGAACACCTATTTGGGCAGTTCTGATGTTTTGCCCATAGCAGGAGCTATAGGTGTCCAAATGGTGTAAAACTGGTGCCATTTGAAAGCTAAGAGAGTTAGCTTTACCCTGGAATTTTTGTGCTATTTTTGGAGTCTCCTAGAAATTTTGGTGCAGAGTTATAACAGGCTGTTATACTCTGTCTTTAGCAGATTTTTCTGCTGCAGAGAGCCATTTTGCAGAAAGCATAACTTTGTCTAGGATGATACAAATTGAGTGATTTCAGTGGCTATGGAAAGATGGGTATGTGAAATTCATGCCTGCAAAATATCAGCTCATTTGGACGAGTAACCTGGTATGGGTTGTCCTCGAAAGATGGCTGGTTGAGTTGGTCTGTTGCTGTCAGCACTATTTTAGTGCGTGACAGTTCTGATTTTTGGTTTGCTGCAGAGGATGTGGTTCATGGTTTTTAATGAAACTAGTTTTGTTTAAAAGATAAGAGATATATCTTGATGCTTCTAAATTCTCGTGATTTTAGGAGCTTCCCACAAGGATTTGTGATTTTTCCAAGTGGGTGTAAAATCTACAGAATTTTATGCAGCAGTTTATGCTTTTCCGCATGTTTTACTAGAGATATATGCTTTGTACGGATATAATGGTGTTTGATATGTGATTGTATGCCTTTTAGGGAGTGACACCGAGGGTGTCGGTGGCGGGTGCCACAGAGCAGAAAAAGAACTGCAGAGCTCGGCTTTGCCAGGTAAGCTCTTGGTTCTTGTTGTATGTCCTTTGCTGAGTTTCACCATGCACCAAATGGCGGTGATGGTTCTGATGTGAATATGTGCATATATATAGGAATTGTATGATGATATGATATGCCTAAATGGCTAGCTGGACTCAGTGATGAGGATTGATGCATATTGATATGATGTGTTTGAATTGTAAGCCGAGCCCTTGATGGAAATTGATGTATGTTGACGTGGAATACAAAAATTGTGATTTAAACCCTGTGATGGGGGAATGATATGTATTGAATTGATATGTTTGAGATGTGAATTGGATCCCGTGATGGGAGACTTATATTCATTGCTATGAATTGTCTGGCTTATGATATGTCTGATGAACTGTTGGAATGGAAAGTGAAATTGTGATGTGAGATTGATATGTATAACTATGAGCTGTCTAGCCTGTGATAGGCATAATTGATTATTAGATTGATTGAGAATTCTGGGAATGAATGAATATAATCCTATGGTAGTAGGATAGAGGACTTGAGTTTGAGTAAGACCTGTTGTGAGATGTTCTCGTGATATAGATGTAGCCTCCCGAATGGAGATGTTCCTATATACACAGATGTAGCCTCCTCAGGCAATTGTATTGTGATAAAGCACGAGATGTTCCTGTGATATAGATGTAGTCTCCCTGGGCGGAGATGTTCCTATATACACAGATGTAGCCTCGTTAGAAGGAGATGTGCCTGTTATATAGATGTAGCCTCTTGGTGGAGATGTTCCTATATAATAGATGAAGCCTCCGATAGAGATGAGATTTAGGCATGAGATGTTCCTAGTATATAGATGTAGCCTCCCTGGGTGGAGATGTTCCTATATACATAGATGTAGCCTCTGTCGATGAGTTGTGTATGTCACCTGATTGTTGTCAGGTGGAGGTAATTGACGAGATGATGTTAATGGAAGGGAATGGGATCCCTAATTGGTTTGATGAACGTTTGAGAAATGATTTGGTGATGATTATGATTATGATTGGTTGAGATATACTAATTCGATCTATATATATATATATATGTGAAGTGAACCAGGGGAAGGAAATACCTTCAAGGGCCCTGAGTTTATTGAGATTTTATATCTCACCCCTTGTGTGGGGCTTATGTTTTGCAGGTGAATCCTCAGGAGGAGCAGATAGATCCCAAGGCAAGAAGCCTATGCAGGGATAGCTATTGTGTATGAACCTTAGGCCTAGACGACATGAGCTTGTAGCTCTGATGTTTTGTATACTGCCTTTGGTTTTATTTTGTTCCCCGAGGGGAGATGTATGTACAGTTTTGTACTAAGACACATGAACTTTATGTATATTCACCATACTATGATGTACAATGTGTATGATGACGGCATTTGATAATGCTCTTTTATGATATGCTTCCAAACTGCTTAAACTCTGATGATTATATGTGTGTGTTTGTGATTAATGGTTGGTAATGACCCTGAGAATTGCAAGGGGGCGTTACAGCTGTCCTTTGTAAGAGATCATCCTGATCAAGGTATTTTGTTTTGCTTTTATATCTTTTCCTCATCTAAACCTTATAATTTCAGTAGAGGTATGAAGGAAATTCAATGGAAGTTTGTTCACAAAAGGATTTTTTAGATAGGAGCCAACCCAAATAAAATATCAGTAAGCCTCATCATGTTGTTCTTGGTGGTAGTAGTTGTTGGAGTTTTTGTTTAAACTCCATGGGTTATGAATAGGAGGCGGTTAACAATTCAAAATAATAACTACTCCTAACAGCTCCTGGGAAAGGTTAGAAAAATAATAACTACTCCCAACCGCTCCGATAACCAATGGTTATGATGGTTCATCGCTAAGAGTCACGATGGTTTACCGACAACTCTTCAACAAGGTTGTTTGTTGTCTATAAATAGACACAGATATAGTCAGAAAATAGGAAGTAGAAAAACTGATAGAGTTTTGATAGTTAATCTTTTCTGATATTCTCGCTTAGATACTAGTGCATTTTCATATCACATAACTCTTCATTCTTTCTGAGTGATTCCTCAAGCATTAGCTTTATTCGTTTGGACTGTTGATTTGAAGTGTCATTAATCTTTAGACGTTGATCCTTTCTATCCTGGGAGACAATTGTTCATCAACCTTTGGCATCAATTGGAGGGAACAAATTGGCTTAAGGAGACAACATTGTTGGGCTCGGATCCTTTCATCTCTTTGCATATGTTTCTGATTCATACTTATCATACAGGTTCTGTTTAAATTGGTTTTTTATGCAGTTGTAGTAGATTATATTGTTCATCTTGACTACTCAGATTCTGACCCTTGTGCAATTAGACATATTCCAATTCTAAATTAACTAATAGTTCTAACAATCTTAAGACAATTTGATTGAATTTGGGTTCAGTATATTCTATATTTTTTTGTATTATATACTGTTGTCTACTCTTTGTACTTTGAACGATTAATCTGTGCGATTAATCAGTGTTTTCAAGTATGTGTTGAATCAAAGTTTTCAAAATTACCTTTTTCTTCTGTTGATAGATCAACTGAATTGTTAGATTTAATACATACTGATATATGTGATATGAAAACTGTACCATCTAGAGGTAATAAGAAATATTTTATTGCTTTTATTGATGATTGCAGTAGATATTGTTATGTTTATTTACTTAATAGTAAGGATGAAGCACTTGTGGTTTTTAGATAATATAAAAATGAAGTTGAAAATCAACTTAACAAGAAAATTAAGGCTATAAGGAGCAATCGTGGGGGAGAATATGATGGTCCCTTCGAGGAATTCTATATAGAATCTGGGGTTATACATCAGACGACTGCTCCTTATGCACCGCAATCAAATGGGATTGCAGAAAGGAAAAATCGGACATTAAAAGAAATGATGAACGCTATGTTAATCACGTCCGGTTTACCACATAACTTGTGGGGGGGAAGCCATTTTGACGGCAAACTATATTATTAATAGAGTTCCTCACAAGAAGACAAAGAGCATATCATACGAAGTATGGAAAAGAAAGCAACCTTCCTTGAAATACTTGAAAGTATGGGGGTGCTTGGCTAAGGTCGCGGTTCCTAAACCCAAAAGGTTGAAGGTCGGACCTAAAACCGTGGATTGTGTATTCATTGGTTATGCACTTAATAGTAGTGCTAGTCGATTTTTGGTTTATAAATCCGATGTCTCAGATATACATGTTAATGATTATTGAATCAAGGTACGCTAGGTTCTTTGAGGATATATTTCCGTATAAAAAGGTATATGAACCAAGTGGCAATGACAATGATAATGTTGTGAGACCTCAAGAGACTACAATTAGTGTTAATCCTGTAGAGGAAGAACCTAGACGTAGTAAGAGGCAAAGGACTACCACATCCTTTGGACCTGATTTTCTAACATATCTGTTAGAAAATGAGCCTCAGACGTATAAAGAAGCTGTAACGTCCCCAGAGGCACCATTCTAGGAAGAGGCTATCAATAGTGAAATTGAATCCATCCTGTCAAATCACACTTGGGAATTGGCAGACCTTCCTCCTGGCACTAAGCCTCTAAGAAGTAAGTGGGTCTTCAAAAGGAAGATGAAGGAAGATGGCACTATTGATAAATATAAAGCTAGGCTAGTAGTCAAAGGCTATAAGCAACACGAAGGTCTTGACTACTTCGATACCTATTCACCTGGTACAAGGATTACATCCATTAGGATGTTAGTCGCGCTAGCAGCGTTATATGGGTTAGAACTACATCAAATGGATGTTAAGACAACTTTCTTAAATGGAGACCTAGAAAAAGAGATCTATTTAGAACAACCTGAAGGGTTTTCTGTTCCAGGACAAGAACGGAAAGTGTGTCGCTTAATTAAATCCCTTTACGGGTTAAAGCAAGCTCCAAAACAATGACATGCGAAGTTTGATAAAGTTATGTTATCGAACGGTTATAGTATTAATGAATGTGACAAGTGTGTCTACATTCAAAATACTGATAAAGGGTTTGCCATAGTCTGTCTTTATGTAGACGACATGTTGATAATGGGTAGTAATAATCAAATGATTAAATCTACTAAGCAATTGCTTGTCAGCAAATTTGACATGAAAGATTTGGGAAGAGCAGATGTTATTTTGGGTATCAAAATCCATAGAACATCAAGAGGTTTGGCTCTATCACAGGCTCACTATATTGCTAAAATTCTTGAAAAATTCAAGAGTTTAAATATAACTCCTGTGAATAATCCCATAGACTCTAGTCTTCGACTATCGAAGAATACTGACAAAGCTATAGCACAAAAGGAATATGCTCAAGTATTAGGTAGTCTTATGTATGTTATGAATTGCACTAGACCTGATATTGCTTATGCAGTGAGCATGTTGAGTCGCTTTACGAGTAATCCAAACATGTATCATTGGAAAGCTATGATAAGAGTTTTAGGATACCTAAAGCACACCCAAAACTTTGGTTTGCATTATGGATAGTACCCTGCAGTTATTGAAGGATATTGTGATGAAAATTGGATCACCGGTTCTAATGATACTACATCCACAAGCGGATATGTGTTCACCCTTGGTGGGGGTGCTGTATCTTGGAAATCACCCAAGCAGACTTGCATTGCAAGGTCAACTATGGAAGCAGAATTTATCGCTTTAGATAAAGCCGGTGAGGAAGCAGAATGGCTTCGTAATTTTGTTGAGGATGTTCCTAGTTGGTCAAAATCAGTGCCAGCTGTAGGAATACATTGTGATAGCCAAGCCGCCATTGGTAGGGCTAAGAACATCATGTATAACGGCAAGTCTAGACATATACATCGTAGACATGGTATCGTCAGACAATTACTCTCAAATAGAATCATCTCAATAGACTATGTGAGGTCTAAAAAGAACATAGCAGATCCATTAACTAAAGGGATTCCTAGAGAGTTAATTGAAAATTTGTCGAAAGGAATGAGTTTAAGGCCTATCAATTGTTGATCATCGCGGTAACTCTACCTTGATGAGTGGAGATCCCACGAACTAGGTTCAAAGAGACAACTAAGTCATGATCGACTGTTAAACACTGTGGAGTTTTTAAACTCATACTCATTCCTATGACAATACAGTGTATATGAGGGTAAGCATAATGA